>OU015462.1:7829593-7877093 GCA_907164805.1 Brachyptera putata | reverse complement strand
ATATTTTAGCCATGTCGTAAAAGATACGTCTCGACCGGGAATCGAATCCGGGACTTTTACCGTATCTTTTACGACATGGCTAAAATATCCCACACATCTCGATATTGGATCGTATCCAAGAAGTTTAATTATCACATATAGGCCCTATATATATATATATATATATATATATATATATATATATATATATATATATATATATATATATATATATATATGTATATATATGTATATATATATATATATATATATATATATATATATATATATATATATATATATATATATATATATATATATATATATATATATATATATATATATATATATATATATATATATATATATATATATATATATATATATATATATATATATATATATAGATAGATAGATAAAATCATGGTTTTAGGATTGTTCTTGTGTGTAAAATATTTAATTATCAATCAAACGACGTTTCGAACGAATTACATCGTTCATTCTCAAGTTAAAGAAAATATAAAAATTGGGAAACCAAATAGGACGTTAGAGATGGATAGTGTTAAAACCCCAGTAATCGAACGGTTCGTGAATACCAGAGGACCTATGACTAGAAGTGTGAAGAAGGGAATGGAAGCGAGGAATCGAAAAATTGATGCTGACAAATGAGAAATAGAAAATGAGAACAATATAAGGACTTGGAATTCGACCGAAGATTATAGTTATATGTTATGTGGTCAAGAAGGCAGATATCACCACCAGTTGAAGTTTTTTCGAATTGATTTCATTTTTTATATCAATCTGTGAATTTCTAGTTCTTGTTTCTATGATGTTGTATTGTTAGTTAGTTTTAATCAGTTCTACCTGACGATCGGTCGGCTGGATAAGTTTTTTGTCAATTTTTATATTTTCTTTAACTTGAGAATGAACGATGTAATTCGTTCGAAACGTCGTTTAATTGATAATTAAATATTTTACACACAAGAACAATCCTAAAACCATGATTTTATCTAAACATAATACTTGTGAAAGCTTACACCAATTAATATATATATATATATATATATATATATATATATATATATATATATATGATATTATATATATATATATATATATATATATATATATATATATATATATATATATATAATATCATATATATATTTGACTAATTAAAATTTTCGACTAATCTTATGATGCATATGTGATTTCGTATTTTGCATGGGTCAAGTTTTATAAACATTTATATCTGGAAAATCACCCTGTTGGGAACTTTGGAGACTGGAGACGACTCAATTTCTTGCAATCACGTTTCTTCTGTTGTATTTTCTATGTTCATCCCGCAATTTCGCAATTTCTGTTGGCTTGTTATTTGGAAGCTATTGGCTGCACACTAACTATTCGACTTTTCGATGAAGATTCTCTCAGTCCAAGTAATCGAGACTATTGATAAGAAAGATCACATTTATTTACAAGATCTCAACCTTGAACTAACAGCCTACTTATTTTTTTCTGTGGTCGAGTTGGAAGTCGCCATTGTTATTGTTGTAATGACACGCCACTGATCTGTGTTATCTGCCCGTCTAACCTCCTACTACTATACGCGATTGTTTACATATATTTAATTATTTATTTATATATCTTTTTTTTTTATTGGGTTTAACGACGCACTGTTATGATAGCTCAGATCTACTGGCGTCGGATGGATGATTAATGAGATGATGGGATAATGAGATGAAGGTTCTTGGGTAATGGGAAGGATAGTGGGAAGGAAGCGGTCATGGCCGACTATTGTATAGGAACCATCCCGGCATTAAGTCTGTTCTGACGACGCACTGTAGTGCTAACTAAATGGAAGAATAATGATGAATGATTATGGACTGAAGGTTTCTTCGGTACATGCAAACTCAATTGAAGTGCCTGGGACTGGGAGGGGATTTGACGTAATATCATTTTTTGATGCTAACTTATGATTTATGAACTGTATGAAACATCCAAATTCCAATGCGGGATAAACACAGATAGTGCATACCTTCCAAATGACGAGAAATACAACTATTACCCTATGATACTGAAATTTTTATATTCAACCATTTAAGCCTATACTGCTGAAACTTTTTGTTGTTGTTGTTGTTTGTTTAGCTGAGAAAATTGTACGATAATTGAAAAGTTTTTACTCATGAAGGTAAGACAAATACATTTGCTTCATAGTATAAATTTGATATAACGGTCATAAGTTATCACAATAAAACTGACATTCCGCCAAATAGTTGAGCTGCAATCGTTTATTTGCATGATGGTCTAAACAAGCTTGCATGAATAAAGTGAACCATTAGCTGTCGGAATACCAGAGGCCTCTAATCTATATTGCGACTCTGAACTCATTGCCATGCATATGAGATATCGCGTTGTTCGTTTGCTCGCATGGGGCACGACTCATGGGAGAGGAATGAACTCTCTGACGAAATCTGTCAAAAATCTGTTCAATTATGTGGGCTTTTAGTTCTCCATCAATTTTCCCACTGAACTAGATCATGATCTTTAACTCAAACTGTATGCAATGATGATGATTATTGTTTGCTTAACGACTCCACCAACAGCTAGGTTATACGTGGGTACGAATGAACAGGTGATTATGAAATGAAGTGATGGTAAGTAGAAAGAACGTTAACAAAAAACCATCCTTATGCGGGATTGGAACCCACACCCAGCGGTGATTTCAGTGTCTGAAGCGTGCCTTAGCTGACTTAGCTAACGAGGGCAGAAAAACTGTGTATAAAATATAAATTGACGTATGGTTGCGGTCACATAGAGTGGCCAATTAAGCTGCATTTGAAATGCACGAAGAAAACATACTTATTGAAAACGCAATAAAACTAGAAGACAATGTGTGTACGCACTCCACGCAAAGTCTGTGAATAAGTTAGTGGTTGAATGTGTTTCGTTCTCGTTTGAATTCTATTTTTCATTTGAGATTTAACCATTTTATGTGTACGCAAGTATATACAACTAATTCAGATTTTATTTCATATAATTGTTCAAGTTCAGAATCTGTATAAATGATTCATATTTATTTTGTCGTATGAATGTTAAAATATACTTTCCATGGAAATAATGGGCGGCCAATAGGACTCCCGATAGGAGTAGGCTATAAGGCAGAGAAATACAGTGATGAAAGTAGAGTAGACTGTGGATGAACGGGAGATATGGGAGTGAGATAGACGTGGAAGAGAGGGTAGAAATATGAAGTAAAATAGATTGAATTAGAGATATAAAAAGAGGTGGTGGAAAGAAAAAGAGAAATAGAGATAGGTGCTGAGATGGAGGAGGAGTACTAGAATTGAAATGGTATCCAAATCCCAAGTTCAGTGGCTTGCAGAGGTTTGAAAAGCTCGGGCACTAGGATGACGTGGAATTTCTTCTGAAAAGTGAGAAGAGAAGTATGTGAATAAAACAGTAATTGAAAAGTGGACTCAAATTGACCGTACTCGGAAAAAATTGAATCATATTTTTCGTTTTATTTGTTTTTAATGTTCGCGCTAAACAGAAAACGAAACACGGAGATGAAATTGATGATGAACCGTACTTGGCATGCGCATATGTCATCATCCAACTCGATACTGTAAAGTTGTACAGCGCAATCGGTTGAACCACTTTTGAGGAAAATAATTTTGAAAGTTTCAAGAACAGTGAGAATAATCCGAGGGGAGGGGGGGGGGGAATAAGTGAGAAAAACGAGGTGAAAAAATATACAAAAAACATCAAAATTTCTACGGAATTTGAGCACACAAATGATACACATCATCTATGACCTTACATAAATCGGATGGACCCTTTTGAAGATAAATATGATTATGTAATTTTGTTCTACATCAATTGAACCTTTGAAGAAAGCTATTAGGGAGATCAACAAGTAGAATCAATAAGATCGGGGATATTGATACGATTGAATATGTGAATCAGGAATGCAGTGAGTTAATTGATTCATAATTCAAGTATGTGTATAGATTTCCAGTCAATTTCACATATATTCTCGTTTCTGTTACATCGCATAATATGCTGCGTTTTCCTATAGTACCTATATTGATTTATTACGCTGAATCATGTTGATACTCCTCCAGACAGACAGCTGTCAATAAAGAACTTTTCTCGTGATTCATCGAGCTTAGACTTATTGTATACAGTACATGGACCTGTGAAGAGTCTCTTGGTGGCGAGTTTTACACATACGGAGATGTAAAGATGTATTTTGGGCCCCGGGGCAAAGGAGTCACATGGGCCCCTTCCCCCCAAAAAACTATATATTGAATAATCAACATCAGATTATTTGTACCTTCATATGATGTGTAAACTGCTGAAAGTATTGACAGAGCTACGTAACTAGCAGTTTATAAGTACTTTCAGCTGATCCTGTCCAGGGACGTCCTTATGATTCGTGTATTGAATGGGGAGGGGGAGGGGGGTGCCGTTAATATGAAGAAAATAACCGTTCAGCTGGACACCACAACTCCCCCAGCAGAGCCCTGTAGAGAATTTTTGAAACATGGTCATTTTTCAAGTGTTTTGAATTGCGGTTTACAAGCAGTTTTGAAGTCCGGTAACTGAACCATTTTGAACATTTTCGAAGTTATTTTCGATAATTGAATCACTATGGATTCTTTTTCGAAGTTTTTCTGCGATTTCCTTCAAAGAAGCCCCGCAGGGAATTTGTTGAAATATGCTTAATTTTCAAGTGTTTTTCCGATTTACAAGCAGTTTTGGAGTCTTGATAATTTAATCATTATGGACGTTTCCGAAGTTATTTTTAATAATTCAAATGATATGAACATTTTCGCACTTATTTTCGAGTTTTCTCCCAGCAAAATTCTAAGCAGCGAATTGTTTAAAATATGGTCATTTTTGAAGTGATTTTTACGGTTTACGAGCAGTTTTGGAATTTAATTATTGAATCAATAACCACAACGAATATCATGAAGAACACTCGACACACGCACGGAGAAGGGTAAAGAGGCTCCACCCCGCAGGGAATTGAATTACGGTAGATGGAGTGCCCTTGCGTATTCTGGAATCATTTTTTCATCATCTTTAGAGTATGTTAGGATTTTACACACTTCATATGAGCACAGAAGAAAATCCACATTCTGTTCTTTTTTTTCTGAAACTACTTTGCAATTATGGGATCATAATTAAAGTCATATTTACATGAATATAATTTTGAAATGGGATCACAGGCCTGCAAAACGGTCGAGGCCTCGAGGAGAATTTTCCGGTATACGGTGGGCCAGTCCGAGCCTGAGCATGGGCCCCGCCCCGGCTGCCCCTGCGGTAGTTACGCCACTGACTATACCAAGACATTTCACTCGTATCATTGTAAAAGAATACATTCCCTAATACACCTTAATTACCCTCGCCAGTATATATATATATATATATATATATATATATATATATATATATATATATATATATATATATATATATATATATATTTATATACATTTATATATGCATACATATATATCTTTCCTTATCTTTTTTTGTTCTGCATTGATATTGGGTTTAACAACACACTGTAGGCCTACTGATGACTACGGTCTGCATTGTATATTATTATACGATATAAATAAATAAATATATATATATATATATATATATATATATATATATATATATATAGAGAGAGAGAGAGAGAGAGAGAGATGTATATAGATATATAGATGGATACCGGCACGTGTAGCGCAGTGGTTTATGCGCTCGCTTCGTGTGATCTGGGAGACGTGAACATTGTAAAAAAGTTTTTTCATTCCAGGAATGAATAATTTTGGAATTATAAAGAAATGAGTAGCTGGTACTTCAAATTGAAGTTCAAATTGAAGACGTTCGAGGTTATACACATTCATTCAATATTATTGTTGTAATTAGTTTTTACATTATCTGTACTGTTGTTTCCATATGTTTTTTTTTGTAACAATGCACTGTGATTCTGACGTACGCTTCCTCGATCTACGATGTGATCAAGAAGAAATGAACAAAATTAATATTATTAAAAAATATACACATTCCATTGTTAAATGATGGATAAATACCAACTCTGCCTGCAAATTTGATTGAATTCCTGAATATCATTCACAACATTTCTTATCAGATGATACTTTACCAGAAAATTGAATTTCGTGTAAAATTTACGGTATCATTTCCGAGAATATTGTACGCTGATGAAATGATGAGTGCCTTTCTCGCTATGCAACTTGTAGTGCACTTCTGTTCAGCCGGCTACCTACTTATACTCCACTAACAAGGCATTATAGTGGCTAATTGACTGTGTTGGAGAGTTGGCAAGTGCTTGTGGTTATAGTTCGGAAGATCAAGCTACATTAAAATGCGTCATGAAGAAAATATACTTATACTATACGCACTCAAAACTAGAAGCCTCATCACACATAGTCTATAAAACAATTTCTTGTTTTATGTGAGCAGATAACACTCAAATTCAAATTTGATTTTTAGAATAAACCAGTTTATGTGATCTCAAGTTCTCGTACATTCCAGTGAAGAATTCAAGTAATAGATGGATAGAAGAATAGATCATTCGATAATAAATTATATTATCCAAATATGGTCTATCTCATCAGGTACTTCATCATATTTCTATTACAAGTGAAATCACACGTCATGTGATAATTTTATGGAATTATATATTCTTCAATCCAAATTACATTCAAATCCTGATAAAATCTTGGATTATAGATAAATGGATACGCAATTCATACTATTCTTATTGTAAGCTCTCTCCAGACCTGAGAAACATGAAAGAAGTGTTGGATCTCTCAGTTTTGCGTGGTGATTCAAGTTCAAGTTATATTGTGAATCGAATGATTGAGATCCTTAACGTTTACTTCATCGAGTAGTGTACTGTTTTTTTCTGATTTGTGTGAGTTATCTTCCACATTCTACATTGAATACTTTATAGTGAAGAAGAAAATCTGCGAGAAAAAATTACGTGCACTCGTGTATTTGCCTCTGTTTTTATGCAAGAAAAAAGTTCTAAATATAGAAGAATATCTAGAAGAATGTATATAATAACAATATATAGGAGGTAATGAATTTTGTAGTGCAGTAACACTACATTTCTGTTTTTTAATATAGGGCCCAAAGCTGGTTGAACAGCTCTGGAATGCTGTTACCTATTCATCGATATGTGAGTTGCAAGCTAGAAGTAATCTTATTATATATAAATTAGACACTGAATCCTGTTCGAGTTCGATAATCGATATATGTGTTCGATATTCGATAATCAGAAAAAACAATACACTACACGATGAATCTTTTCCAATAAGTTCGGATGGATTAGAAACGAGTACAATCGTACAATTATGTAGGACGGGTAAATGGTACATGACTTTTTTAGTTAATCATAAATCAATAAGCACTATGTGTTTTTTAAGTTTCTTTTAATAATTTTATTCAAGTATATAAATACATACGTTTTGGTCAATAGCAAAAAAGTGTATAAAGTCACTTTAAAGTTACAGTTATCACATAAATACCGTAACTATAAAATAAGTTTAGCGAAGAATGTAACACGAGTAAATTGCAAAATAAATCATCATCGGTCAGCGCCTAATACCTAGCCATAGAAACCGAAACTACCTCCAAAATACGGTTGGTAGTATCTTCCTCCCCAGCCACCACCACCACCCCACCCTCGTCTCCAACCACCTCCATACCCTCTACCGCCCCCATAATATCCGCCGCCCCCGTAATATCCACCGCCTCCATAATATCCGCCGCCCCCGCCATAATATCCTCGCCCACCCCCGTAGTACCCTCTCCGTCCCCATCCACCGCCTCCCCACCCTTGACGTCCCCAGTAGCGAGATTCATCTGTCTCCATATCGCCGGAGTCCTTGTCGACTTGGTCAGAGGATGCGGCGACCACTCCCGCCTGTTGCTCCTGTAAGGGCTCGTTGGACCAGACCTGGCGTCCCTCGAGTTGCTGGAGGTCGTGCTCTCCGGAAGACATGTCTTGTTGCTTGACAACCTCCACGTGTGCGTCGGGCACGTCGGGCATGACCTGGGCAGGGGCAGCCAAGCAGCAGGCCAGGCAGCCCAGGAGAACGGTCGTGTACTGAAATCAGAGATAACAACAGGTTAGTTTATACTGTTCTACTACATTAGTTGAATGATTTGTATCCGCGAGAAACGAATTTTCCGAGTGACCGTCCACCCTATCCCACACCACTAGCGAATTGGTGGTTCGCACCTTCTTCTTTCGTGAGTACAATTTTATACCTGTATCCACGGAATAAAAAGAATAGTGTTTACCAACATAACAAGGTACAAAGTTATAATCTTTATATTTTTAAAACTGTATTATTTTAGTGTATTATGATTTTTCAGGATGAGTTTAACGATGAAGAAAGCAACTGCATCTTCCAAAAATACAAAACTTTAAAGTTGCAGCGAGATTACCTAATCGAAGTTTTTACATTTATACAGTTGGTGGAATTGTCTAATTGTCTTTTGATTGTCTTTTTAGATGAGCGTAGCGAAGATTTTCATTCCATATACCGAAAAATTTTGGGCTTGGTTTTTATTTTTTTATTTTTTATTTTTTTTTGTGTGTGTGTAATTTTGTACGCGGCATACAGGTCAGGAAAAAGTTTCAATCAACTCGAAACTTTTTTCCTGAATAGGTGTTATACCAGAATAGGTTGGGATTGTTTTTCAGAAAAATCGGTCAAACGGTGTCTCCGGAAAAAATTTGGAAGTATGGAAATACCCCATAAGAATAGGCCGGGGAGAAATACTTGGAAAACCAAAATTTTCCAAAAGCTCTCAAATTTATACTGAATGTGGAAAGATCTATCATACATATTTTAAGCGATTTGTGAGACAATCGGATGTGAAATAACGAAGAAAACGCATTTTTAATGTACTTTTTCACACATCAATAAAAGCAATTAAGAAAGCAATTAAAATCGATTGTAACACATCTGAGAGAACTCATGCCAAAGATTTGAAAACAAAAAACATATAAATGGGAAAATCTGAAAAATACATTTCCTCCAAATGAATTCCTTCGACGTTAAGAAACTATTAAATGTGTGCAACAAGTGTCACCAATAAATTAAAACGTTTGAAATCTGTGATGGGTATGAAGAAGGCACTGGTATAATTGTTTGGAAACCAAAGTCCATATACCAACAGACAGCTACGGTTTTTAAACCTTTGAAGTGATCCATGGCCTGTATATGTACATTGAGCTGACAAAATGTTCTTAATTCTATATTTCCATACTTCTAAGCTCATCTCACAACGAATATAAGGCGTTTTCCTAGTGATATTAATTTGTAATTTATTGAAAAGTTTTTGATTGAACTTCATGAGCTTCACGAACTTCGAGTATACGGTTCTTTTTTTTTATATATATATATTTTATTGTTGACTTGTGACCATAACATCCCCTCCACATCCATGGCCCTTTCATATAGGCACGTAATGATGAAGCAAAAAGCACGAATGTGAACGCTTCTGTAGTCGCTTACAATAGTCATTATTTTGTGATGTCTATATATTCGACTTATATGTATTGTATTGTTTCTTCGTTTTTCAGTTAACACATTTCAGTGACAGTCGAATGTTGGAAATACGAACTTCAAATATGTATTTCCATCTCGTCAATTTCGAATGGTACGCCTCCATAAAGCAACTGATTGAGGCAGTATGGGCGTTGTAAATTGTAAATACTATATACACACTATTTCGAGGGAATAACGCTATCCACGATAAGCTACTTGGTGCAGACTAGCTTCTTCTAATATATCTTCATATTTCTCTCGTTATTTTCAAATTCGTTGTTATATTCAACTATTAATTATTCCGATACTTAATACTTTGCATTAAAAATCATTCATTCATCATCTCACATCAAATATAACCAATTCATTAGATCGTAATTCAGATTAGTCTTCTACTATTTCATGAACCATTATTGTGAGTATTCGGGCAACCCATTTGATGGCTAGAGATTTGTGTATATTTATATCCACGAGAGAAGAACATCTTTTTATTTTCCAGTCTGTGATATAGGCCTATGTGAGGTATTAAACTTTTTCTGGACTATAAACACGACAGATCGCTGTATCATCGAGATGTCAGTTAAATTATCGGATGGGCTTAGCGAAGACTTCCATTCCACATACCGGTATCGAAAAACATCGGGATTTGTTTTTATCCTGATTTTTTGTTGGTAATTTTGCACGTGGCATACAGGGTAGGCGAAATGACCAATTGACTCGAAACTTTTCCTATATAATGATGATGATGCCATAGTCAATTTTCAATCGATATCAAAAATATCGAATCGAAGTAACATACTATTATTGAAAACAGATTGGTGCCACGCCAATGGACCTTGCACAGCATCGCGTTCACTGCTCATGTGTGACTTTCATCTGATTGAGTGACTCAAACCTGATTCATACTAATACGGTTACACGGATTTTTCCGTCCCGGTCAGCCACGTGAACTAATCAAAACCTTTCCTTAAAGTTTCAGGCTGATTCGCCTGCTTTTATATGAAAATACAATGAGGAGGAGAAGGGGGGAGGTGGGGCAATACCGCACTGCATGTATTTTACTTTTCCAATTTTTCATTGAAATTAGGTACGTTCCGGAATATTATTAAATTGACATATGCTACTCATTCATCAGCATGCATTTTATAAGTTGATCCTACCTATGTATTTTGTACAGCTCTCAGACGAAATAATTGGTTTGCAATAAGTCGGTTTTTTGATAATTAATTTGAAATGACTCTGATACGTGACAGTTTGATTAATTAGTATCAATCACCGATAGCTATGCCTACGTTACGGTGAGCCTAATATATTGCAATACAATCGGGAGCGGATCCAGATCATATTCATGAGGGCCGGGTAGGTGATTTCAAAGAAAATGCCATATCATAGAAGTTGTGTAACGACCCGTTACCGCGAAGTGGACACTCGCGGGAGGCAAGGGGGAGATCCCCCTTCTGGCCCCGTGGGGAATTTTTTTAAATCATACCCTATTTCAATATGGTCTAACGTGTTTTAGATAAGATTAAGATGTACAATTTTTTTATAGAACTAATGGTGCCCAACTGATATTTGACAATCACAGTTATTGTAACTGCAGGGTCGTCCTGTGTCATTTTAGCGTCCTGAGCAAAATGTAAAAGGGCGCCAAACACACAATAA
Source organism: Brachyptera putata (assembly GCA_907164805.1). Lineage (NCBI taxonomy): Eukaryota > Metazoa > Arthropoda > Insecta > Plecoptera > Taeniopterygidae > Brachyptera > Brachyptera putata. The sequence continues at coordinate 7,865,868 of OU015462.1, read as the reverse complement.
GCATCCACGGAGGAACGTGCCCCCCCCCCTCCCCTGGACTCACATCCCTGGGTACGCCACTGCTTATAGTGATAACTTATAACTTAATTGGTTAGACTAGTTATAGCTTATACTTATAACTTATAGTTATAACTTAGTTGGTTTGGTATAGTTAATGGAATTAGCTAGTTACATATATATAGTTAGCTCAGTTATAAAAATATACCTCAGTTTATTAATAATTTGGGTACGAAAATAATAAACTAAGCCACATGGTAATTCTCTAATTATTTGTTTAATTCCCTAATTATCAATTGGTCAAACCGACTCTATATAAATCTTTTGATATTAAAAAAAATTGAGTCAGAATAAGAAAAATAAGATCCTACTTAAATTAATGGAATTGAGTTGAAATTATTATACATTCGTAATCTACTGATTCTATTTTATTTTATTATTCAGAGATATATGCAACTTTTTGGTGATCACTTGTGAACGATATTTGACATCAAGCTTCTATACCACGGAAACACATGTGCATTGTTGATGCCTGCAGGATATATGAATTATGACTATTTATCTCATATCGCATAGTTGTTAAACGAGTAGGCCCACAGCTAAGAATCATTTTTCGGCGTATGGTATACGTTTGACAATAATGTAATATAGCAATTGTACTGTTTTCACTCATACCACCTTGAAGGTGCTCAAAATCATCTGTGTTTCTCCCGTATTGAAATTTTGATATCTCATTCCGTTCGAAAGTTATAGCCGAAGAGAAGCGGCACACGAAGCGTAGTGGTAAACGCGCTCGTTTCGTGTGATCCGGGAGGCGAGGGGAATTTCGAACCCAGTTCGATCCCCGCCGCCGTCCATCTTTACAGGGGTTTTATCGTGGTTTCCCTCTGTAGTCTAGGACAATGCCGAGATGGTTCCAAAAATATAAGCAACGACCGCTTCCTTCCCACTTTCCTTCCCCTTACCTATCTTAAACCTTCATCTCATCATCTCATTAATCATCCATCCGACGTCAATAGATATTCGCTATCATTACAGTGCGTTGTTAAACCCAATATAATATATATATATATATATATATATATATATATATATATATATATATATATATATAAAACCAAAAAACTAATATATTACTAAACTGACTCCCGTGCTCTCTCAACCGTATTACACGATAGCTTCAGGTAGCTGTATTGTACGTACCATAATCATGTATAATATGTCATACTCATACCACGCAAAATGTGGTTCATTATGTCTGCGTGTCATAGTAATCTCCTTCCAGTTTTACTTCGTCGATTATTTTGACCTATATACCGTCAGGAAATACATACAAACTGAGTTTTTCCCGATAAATATTGAGGCCATAGTATAAGGGTGATATAGTGATAATAATGAAATACATCGAATCGTGAATCAATAATATCATAATATGTATATATATACATATATATATATATATATATATATATATATATATATATATATATATATATATATATATATATATATATATATATATATATATATATATATATATATATATATATATTAAATATATATATATATATATATATATATATATATATATATATATATATATATATATATATAATCCGTGTGCGCGACATGATAGAGAAATATGATTGCTCTTCCACAGCGTAATCTTACCATTGCCACCATAATAAATTCTCCTCGAAGGTGGGCTCTAGTCTCTCGTTGTCTCGATCTTCCGTCTACCCAGTTCACAACTGTTGGTGCCAGGTCGTCCTCCAACCTTTATATACCCACTGTTAAACTTCGTCTGTATATGCTAATAAAACACATACAAACAAACAAACAAACACATACACACCGTTTCTATCGGTAAACCCCCCTTCTTCATGATGGGTGAATAATTCTCCCCCTCCCCCCCCTCCCCCCCGGAAGACGTCTTCTGCCCGCCGTGCCGTGCGTGGACTAAGTCGATGAACTCTCCTCGCTCTGGCGGTCAAGGGCAGCTTACCTTCATCTCTTCTTTCTGTCTTTCTAGCCCGTATCCACAGCGACCGAATCTGTGGTATATGTAATAATTTACATCTTAGATTACAATAGTATTACTCACTTTCAATAGTACGTAACATATAGTCATTCGATTAATCATTCAATTATTGATTAATTATCTCATCAATTATTGAATTAATTATTCATCCAGTTAAATCATTATTACGTAACAATTAATAAATTGCATTCCGTACGCATATAATTTGTTGATGAACAAATTTGTTTTTCAATTAATTAATAAGTTGACCATTTGTTTATGATTTTTAAATATATTTTACGTACGTAGTTTTTATTGGGTCTTTGCTGTATTGTCGCTACAAGTCTATAGACAGTGTTTTTCACTGTATATAAACAAAATAAAATGAGTGAATAACTTGATTCTTCAAGATCACCCGTAGATAATGATTTTAGCTATATGTTGTGGTAGTTCGCATCGCTACAACGATATACCCCATATATCTGTAGCAACGATGGAAGAAGATTTTAAGTAAAGAAGTTACTTTGAAGAAGGTTACGAACTGAATAATTGTAAATTTGTCGTTATTCTCGAAATATTCACCTGATTTACAACGTTTGAAAGATATTGTTGAATTATGTATTTTGTATGTAATTGAATAATTAGGAAAACGCGTTATGTGTTTCCGCGTTGATGGATGAGCTAATGAATGACATTGAATTCTTTCAAAATTGTTATATAAGTGCTGTTTTGACGGCATTCAAGCTAAAAATCAATCTTTCCATTTGGTTGGTTTGTTTCGTAGACTATTCTCATGAAGGAAATAGTAGATGCAATTTAATATTATATTATATTGTAATATTAGACTACTATATGAAACGTGATGACAGCTGTATACATATATACACCTTGAGAACCACCTTTTATATTCATTACTCATTCTCAATAATTTCTTCTATAATAAAGAAGGCCTTGTTTTAATCGTTTTCCATTAATTGGTGACACTTGTTGCTTGGATTTAATAGGTTTTCTTAATAGCTTCAAAACGATGTGTAAAAATGTCATTATATAATTTTTTATATCCAAACGACTGATTGGATTTTATTGAAAGTTCGAAATGATCTGTATCATCATTATATTGAGATTTGGTGAAAATTTGAATTTTTTCGAAAGACATTTTTTGTACGAAAATTCTTCTTTTGCTTTTTTTTGTCATTATATATATTTATATCAAAACGACTGGTTGGATTCCAATGAAAGTTCGGAATAATATGTATCATTATTATATTGAAATTTGGTGAAAATTTGAAATTTTTTGAAGGACATTTTTTTTATGAAAATTCTTCTCTGGCTTATTCTTATGGGTTAGTTGGAAAATGGAAAATTAGTTTTCTCAGAAGTGGTGCAACCGATTGCGTATAAAAACTAATGGGATTCAATCCAGATGATGACACATGGGCATGCCAAGTTTCAATCGAATTTGAATTTTCGGCTGACCTGTAGAGCGCGAAAAAAAAAAAAAAAAAAAAAAAAAAAAAAAAAAAACATGTACATTTTTTCGGGTCAAGTGTAATTGAGTCTTCGCTTCGCTCATCCAATTAGGTAAATGATTATGTAATAATGTAGAAAGGTTGTAAGTTTCGTCTTAAAAAATTCATTGAATCTCAAAGTATCACAGGTCTATCCAAATTCTATCGTGATTTTGTGTTTGTTATGTTGGTAGACGACCTTCTTTGTTCGTGAATAAAAGTATTACGTCAAACGATTCTAATTCGATTGTTATTGCGATGAACTCATCGGTTCGGGGAGCCCCACAAATAGATTAGTATGCTGTATGTAATGGACTGTAATGGCATGAATGTAAAGCATAGCTATTCAATAGTCACATGTATGACATGCAACATGCAATTATTCTCGAATACTATTACTGAATCGCAGACCATGACTGATAATTTATTTTAATATGTATGTATTTTTTTAAATATCGAAACCAGACGTGAAATCATTGTTGCCCAACTGAGGTATGGATGAAAAGTAGGATCGTTTTACCGGCGATTTTACCACCGCGAAAAATAATTAAAATAGGTAATATAACTCATTCAACAAACAATAAATCTTGAGGTAATAATTTCAGGTAGGTTCAACAATTCAAACATTTACATCAGGGAGGGAAAATATCCAATCTTCTTATTATATCTTCTTAGCATCTTGATCTTCTTATATGGTATGAATATTGGTAATTATTGTTTCTATTCGTTTAATATCGATTTTCGATATTTTATTCATTTGATTCATGTATTCATTCACTAATCTATCAGCTTGTATTTGTTATTTTCATGATAAATTTTCTCATTTTCGTTGTATTTATTATATTACAATTAATTAATTCATCAGTATTTTTGCATTCTCTTTCCAATCTCATTCGGTCGTAGATTACGCCTATACTTGAATTCACTGAGTGTACATCTATTACAATATATAAGGTGATTACATAACTTATAATGTATTCACAAGAAAGTCGATCAACCCTAGAATTAGCGAAGCACACAGGTCGGCTAAGAGAGCAAGATGACACAATATGTGTACATATCGTAATGCTGATGGTGCTTTTTACTTTCGGTCATAATTACTGTTCCAGAATTCTAGTACGCACTTGGGTGAGATCACAGTGATAGATGGGTTATAGGCTGAGACAGCGAGAACTTTTTTCATTCCAAGTTCAAGGCTCGAAATCTGCATGAAGTGAGGGTTTCGTTGAACGACTGTCAAATACACTGAAATAACATGTTGTTATTGTTGTTTTTGTTGTTGTTGTAGGGGGTTATTGTTTATTGTCACCAAGTGAGCAAACCAATGCTGAAAAATTCACAGTGGATGAGAAAAAACAACCAGCTACAGTTTCTGTTTCAAGTGAGAGTGTCTTACATATATAGTCTTACATATAACGTGAATGGTCATGGAGGGGTGAAAGAAATACATCCCTACCCCCTACCCTTTCCATTTCTATTGCCAAATGATATCAGACGATAGTAAAGAGTATCTACTTGAATGACGCTTTGAGTCGAAACCAGCCAGAAATATATGCAAACTGTCCCTCCGTTTCAATTGAATATTCGACGAACGTCTTGTTGTTTTCTTCCATGTCGTCGTTATGACAAGGATTATGAACACGGGATTAGTTTTGGCAAACCCCCCGTGGCTCATTCAGCAGAACCCCGTGGCTCATTCGTCCAAGGCAATGCTTCAGAAACTGAAGTCGAGTCGGCCGTCTACTTGAACTCGAATCACGCTTAAGAGGGCATGGGAGTCGATTTAGCGTAATCTCAGTTTTTTTATAGTAACTTTTGGAAGGTCTGAGCAATAAAAATTAGGAATAAAGGTATTTTATTACCTTCAAGACGGTATAAATGAAAACTTATCAACGTATAGCTCATAATTGTCGAAGGTACACAGCTGAAAAATGTGATTATTAGCTGCTTGTGTACGTTTGACAATTATGCGATACGAAATAAATAGTTATAACTTGAACCCATTTGTTGGGATTGAAAATATGTGTGTTTTTCCCGTATACTAGAACTTTGATATGTTATACCGTTCCAAAGTTACACCAATAGACTGATATTCAACCACTCCCTCCCTTGCACTCCCTTGCACTCTTACGACATGTTGTTTTCATATTCATATCACAACTCCTGGTTCCCACCCCCAAATAACCCATCTGTTTGTGGCGTCATTAAGCACGCAGAAACATATCAGCATACCAGGGTTCGTTTATCATGTATCTTTGTGGTCAAAGCAGTAATTCACGCTTTCATATATTCATCTCTGAAGGGAGTCAAAATAAGTTCAATGAGAGTATATTTTATTTTCGCATGTAATTATGCTTATAAAAGCCTTTCATCAACTTTTCCACGTCAAAGATCTATACACATCGAAGTTTCAGCGGCGAAGTTCACTATGGCGGGGGTGGGGGAAGAGAATGAATTGGCAATCAACGATTACTACTTTTTTAATCAAGAGAGGAAGGAATGTCGGGTTTAAGGGCGTGTCGACACCGAAGTCATTTCGCACATTTTTTTAATTAAGAAAATGTGTGCATACATATTGTACGATACAGATAAACAATGAACAAATATAACAAACAGTGGTGTAAATAATAATGAATATTAGTGACATGTTATAAGGAAGCTGATTCTCATTGTTTTGTCCAGACATATAGTGATAAGTAATACCATCAAATTATTTTATTATCAAGGAATTCTATCACGGTATAATGCCACTCATTGATGAGGGAGCTTTCAAGACCTAATTTTGGATGGCCGTTTCTTTCTCTAACTGTGAAAGGTAGTGTAGGCCTATCATAGAAGAGAATGCTATAGCATATATGGGTCCAGTTTTATTAATAGATCCATTTTACATAATAACATGTCACAAATATTCACTATTCTCCCGCACTATTTCTTTTTGTTGTTGACCTATAATTGTTCATTGTTAATCTGTATTTTATAATGTTTATGACTATATTTGTATGTTCAGCTATATAACTATTGTCATGTCTTGTCTAACATCGTTCAATATGATCATTTGAACTGATGACATATATTTTATTCTATTCTATTCCATTTTTCCAGTGTTTTGGCCCTTCTTGTATCTCCCTCGAACGGACTAGCCAAGTTCAAGCGCCCGAATGTGAACATGGTACTCCTCCATCGCATCAGTCGATCTCTTCATGCGAGATCTGATGATCACCTCACGTAATCCAGCCTCCTAATTCCTCCCACAAACGTCACCAAAACTCATCCATGAGTGCCGAGATGTCGGGATTTTGTCATTAGAACATGCAAAGACTGGATCTAATTAAAACCTATTTACTCTTGAACATTTAATTTGATATGTCTCTGGTTCTTAGTGTATTTCGGTTTATTTACATAGTATATATACATGGAGTTGAAGCTCATAACGAAGGATTTACCGTTTGAGTTTCAAGACATATATTCACGGATTTCTCATTAATCGAATAATATAGAGCGGTAAATAACTAGGCAAATACAATAGAGGCTTGATCAACTATATTATTATATTTCAATCTCAATTTGGTTGTAAGATGAGCGTATTTGAAAATGAAAATTACATTTCAATTTTGTCTCCGTAACTCGATGTCCATTTCATGTAGGCTACAACTTCATGATAATGTGTTACCCAGTATACATGATTGTGCTTGAATTTTGTGAAAGTTCGTATTCTCACATGAGAAAAATGTTTCCAATTTCTTCCTCCTGTTTTTTTATTATCATTTAATATACATGTATCATGTTTGCAACCACGAAAGGAAAACCTCTTCTAACAACAGAGGAAACACATATAGCACTGTTATATTTGAATTGTCGTGATACTTTTAGGGTGTTACGGTTTTCCATGACGAGGTATGCGATAACGAACGAAATTACATATTTCTGAGAGGTTTTAAGCAGGGTTTCCAGTTTCAATTTTTTCTTGTCGTCCAGCCGATTTTCCCAACTACCCAATCACGAGCCAGTATTCACCTATAAAACCTGACGATTTGCGTCACCGTTTCGGTACCGATTACGTGATAACTGAAGTACGCATCATTATTTGTTGGTCGACGACCTTATTTAGTGTATTTTCAAAATGTTCAAAAGGTTTTTCCGAGGGATGGCCCAGTTCTAAATGTGCTCCAAAACAATACAGTATCAAGCTGGATATTGATACATGCTTGCCAAGTTTCATCGAAAATTGTGCTTCTGTTTAACTTGTGAAGCGCAACAAAAAATACGTGTGATTGGTAGTATGAAAAAAGTCGATTGTGTAGCTTTGTCATCCCACTTGTCGGAACAATTTCAAAGATATGCCTCAATACGCAGATGCTTACTAATAAAAAAGTGAAAAAATAGTTCGGATCACTTTTCAAACATTCATGAGATTGTTTCAAAATCATTATATAAACACAAACAAGACATTATGATGAATGTTTCAACAACTTCCTGAACTCAATTTATAGTTGAACTTTATTATTGTATAATTTGTGAATTTGTTAATAAATTCTGTAGTCCCTACATTCGGTAATTTGAAGTTTGTATAAAACTGTTTTATTTGATCAAATCTGATATAATTTGAATAATAATATATATATATATATATATATATATAGGCCTATGTATGTATCTACATACAGAAAAATACATCCAGCATTTACAGTAAAAATTGCATGCTGAACACAATAATATGTATAATTATGTTTGAAGCATATATAGGTCAAACAAATAATTCTGTAAAAACCCTGGTCAAGTCCGGCACACCTCCGTCGCGCTCATAGCAGGCGGTCAACTTGGCCACATTGGTTACTGGAGTGGTGTGCAGAAACTGCTGTTATAACCGACAAACAGAAAGATCAAAACGTAAGATGGGATCGAGATATCCGGGTTCGTCGGGCATTGAACCTTTAAATTCTAATGTAACGTTGCCCGCCTTACCTTTAATTCACTGACCAACCCCCCCTCCCTCCCGCCTCCTCTTCTTACTTGGAGGTGGCCATTTCACGGATTAGACGCATGTAATTGCTAATTATTCACGAATTGGAGGGAAAAGCAGTACGCTCTACTCGAAGAGTTGATGGCACTGCTGTGGAACTTACGAGGGTTTAATTTATCTATATTGGGTTTAACGGAGCACTGTAATAACCAAGAAATATTGGCGTCGGATGAATGCTTAATAACTCGATGGGATGATGAGATGAAGATTTTTTTAGGTAATGAGAAGGATAGGGGAAAGGAAGCGGTCGTGGCCAATATTATACGAAACATCCCGGTATTGGCCTACAGAGGGAAACAAAGAAAACACCCTGTGAAGAAGGTCGGTGGTGAAGCTCGAACCAGGTTCGATATGCCCCTCACCTCCCAGATCACATGAGCGAGCACATTAGCAACTGTGCTAATTGTGACGGTGCACGGGTTTAAGTCCAGCTGTGGGCTATAGGATTTTGTAAACATCCTTTCATCTATCATCACTTCATCGTTTCATGATCACACGGTCATACGTACCCCTGTGTAGCCTAGCTGTTGCTGGGGTCGATGTAGACTAGGATTATCGTAGGATACTTGATAGTTTGAAAGTTACCCAATTCGAGGCAATACGCTGTTAGTGATAGAAGTTTTGGAATGATGAACCGTTACAAAATTAAATGAGCGAGGGGTTAACAACTCCTGAAATCCGTTGTACACTTGCTATGCAATCCCCTTGAAATCCTTGAAATCCCTGAAATCCCCTGAAATTCGCTGAAGTCCCCTGAAATCCCTGAAATCTCTTAAAATCCCTGAAATCTCCTGAAATCCCTCAAATCTTTTGAAATCAATCCATGTAATCTCTGAAATCTCTAAGTCTCTGAAATCTCTTGGAATCTCTGAAATCACTTGAAATCCCCTTGAAATCCCCTTGAAAACCCTGAAATCCTTGAAATCCCTTGAAATATCGAGGTATAGAATAACCATTTAGAATAAGCATTTTGATTCATCTGAGTCAGCCAAGAACTTATATTACAAACTTTGTCTACTTCCCAAAACCCATCAAATTGAAATCCTATTGAAAAATGAATTGACAAAATTCACAAACATTTTCCATGCAGAAAATTTGGCCCCAGACCCCTGTGCCTTTCCTTTTAAATCGTCGTAGTACTTATAATCTTTGGGGCGCTCGATGGAGTCCTTGCACAAGCACTTAAGTATTCAACTGCATTTCGCGAAGATCGATATTGTGGTTAATTATTGGTTTTTAAAATATTTAAAATCACTTAAAAAATGAGGGGAGTAATATGTTTACTAGGAGAGCTAAATACCGTGACATCGGATCGGATAATAACAAAGTCACGGTCTCTTACAATGCAATAACTTTGCATATTTCGTAGCCTACCACGCGAACAGCAGCTAATGCTAACAACAACGGAAAGACACAAGAACTGGACATTGTCATGGTACATAGCTCTTCTCGTAAACATTATCGACTAGGTTCTAGTCTCTTGGACTATATTTCAAGAGGCAGTCCCGGTTAGGGGCTGGTGATTTGAATTGGTCAATAATCCTATACGCCCACCTCACAGTCTTACAACTAAATGAATGCATATCATTATGTCGTTAACAGAAACTCAGCACATCCACCGTTATTGTAGTTACCTCATTACTCCGTTCAAGTTCAAAATACGCTTAAGAGTGCTTGGGAGTCGATTTAGCTGAATATCAGTTTTTTCGTGATAACTTTCAAACGATATGAGATATTGGAATTCTGATGCGAGATAAACAGAGATATTGTTCATATCTTCAAGATGGTATAAGTTTTGAATATCCAAGTCTTATCGCATAATGGCCACATGGATACAGATAAATAATGTGTTTTTCAGCGATGTACTTGTGACGATTATGCGATATAATTTATATGGAGATAAAACTTGGGCCATCTTGACGGTATTGAAAATATTTGTGGTTCCCCGCATTTGAATTTTAATATCTCATATCGTTCGAAATGTATAGCACCAAAAAATTAATATTTCGCTAAAATCGATGCACTCTTAACTATTTTGTCACTCACGACCGAGATAAAGTTAAATTACACCAATTCACGCAGTCTCGAAGGTACGATGACCTGCACAAAAAGTTTCGAATCTAAACCTCATTTCTTTATTTTCTCGTTACATCAAGTTCTTTTGTAGATTGTAGCGGTAAAGTCTCGTAGATCACAAGTGTAGGCCGGGCCATCAGAGGACCGGGTTTGAGTTCAAGTTCATCACAGTTGAAGGGATTAGCCAATTGTTTGCATGGTAATGCGTTTAAGAGTGCACGGGAGTCGATGCGCACCTGCACATTTAGCTCAAGTGGTAACGTGCATGCTTCATGTGATCCGGGAGATGAGGGGCATATCGGGCCTGTGGTTCGATCCCCACCGCCGTCCATCTGTACAGATTTTTTCGTGGTTTCTCTCTATATAGTCTAGGCTAATGGATTCATTACTACTGTCCTTCCCATTAGATAAGAAACCCGCATCTCATCATCCCATCATCTCAGTCTTTAAATCTTTGAATCGAATACAAATTGAAAAAGGGAATCGATTTAGCGAAATATCGATTTTTTGGTGACTGTTCAACAGTAACAGATATCAAAATTCCATAATTCGGGGTAAGGCAGATATTTTGAAAACTTTCAAGACGTTTTAAGAAGTAAAAACTTTGAAACTTATATTGCATAATTTTCACAGGTATACGGCTGAAAAAATACATTTTTCAGCTGTATAGCTGCACAAAATTGAGAATTCAACGTTAATAACTCAATCTCTCATCATTTTGAACGTATTAAAATGATCTGTATTTCCCTCGTATTTGAATTTAGACATCTCTTACTGTTGAATAGTTATCACCAAAAATACGGTTTTTCACTAAATTGCCTCCAATGCACTCTTAATGGACGCTTCTTTAATGTAGGATGTTATTACCCCGGACAAGTTAATAAAAAGATATTGCGGAAAAACCGATACAAAAGCGCCTAAAGCATTCTGAACTGGTATTTCTATACATGTAAATTTGGAAGATGAAATGTTCCGAGCGAGTGTTCCTTCTATCTAGTACCTATAGCGCTCGGGTGGTTCTGGCCGTCATCTATTGTGGATACAAGAGCAGGTAATGTCTGGAAGCCTATATAAAGTGTGTGCGTGCGAGAAAATGATGGGATATTCAGTATTGTCTACTTTGTCGAAGTTCTGTCAGACATGATTATTATTATTTCCAATGATTCCTGTTTCTCGGCTCCTATAAATGTAATGCTTTAAATTGGCTTATTTCTGTTTTATATACACAAGTTTGCTTTTATATTTGCTTTAACGACACACTGTGGAAATAACTAAGATCTGTTGGCATCGTATGAATGATTGATGAGATGATGGGATGGGATGACTAGATCGATATTGCTTAGGTAATGGTAGGATAGTGGAGAGGAAGCGGTCGTGGCTTTATTGGAGAAACCATCACGGTATTTGCCTTGCCTTCATTTGTATACCAAGAAACAACAAAACTGCAAATACCGATGGTGGCGAGAATAGAACCGAGGTCCCATTTACCCCCATCTCCCGAATCACATGGAGCAAGCGCGTTATCACTGATCTACCAGTGCCGGTTGCACAAGTTTGCTTGATAAATTAGAAGAGATTGTTTGATACCATTTGCGAACGCATGACATTTCAATCGGTATGACCCGATACGAAAAATTGAAAATAAATTTTCTAGCATTACTATAATATATTTAAGGGATAAGTACAATAGTTATATGAATAGTTAGGTATTGCCCCATTGTTATCCCGATGTGGTCTCTTCATTAGTAAAAACATAAACCAGAATGTGAGCTGAAAATATATTCAAATAATTAAACAAATTGACGTTCAAATACAAAAATAAAATAGTGCTGATGAAAATAATTGGTCTCCATAATATTCACGGTTATACCTCTATAACGAAAAGGGAGCCAATACAATACACAACCACGAGCTGATACTGGGAAAGCTCTCATTTTTCCCCATAGAAATGTTTGAAATTCAAATAACTAGGAAAACGCCTTATATGCGTCGTGAGATAAGCTTAAAGTATGGAGAATACTTAACGTAGAATTAAGAACATTTTGTCAGCTCAATGTACATAATACAGGCCATGGACCACTTCAAAGGTTTGAAAACCGCGGCTGTCTGTTGGTATATGGACCTTGGTTTCCCAACAATGGTACCAGAGCCTTCTTGATATCCATCACAGATTTTAATCGTTTTAATTTATTGGTGACTTTTGTTGCTCACATTTAATAGTTCCTTCAATTGCTTTCCTAATTGCTTTTATTGATGTGGAATGAAGTACTTTGAAAATGCGTTTTCTTCGTTATTTCACATCCGATTGTTCCATAAATCGCTCAAAATATGTATGATAGTTCTTTCCACATTCAGTATAAATTTGAGAGCTTTTGGAAAATCTTTGTTCTTTTTTTTCTTTTTTTTTTTTTTTGGTTTTTTCGGGTGACACCGACAGCGTGGTCATTTCGTCACCCATTTTCATACTAAGAGTTTCGAATTTGTGAAGTTTTCATAATTTTATTCATTTTAGTTTTAATTTTAATTTTCATTTTAATTTTCATTTTCATCATTCGTTTCCTTCAATATATAAGGAATATAATCGTCTACAAAAGCAATTGAATCATATTTTATCCAATAAATCGGTTAGATTCATGAATTTGAATAGTTTATCTATCCGTCCTGAGTCATCGGACAATATTTTATCTAAAGTGGTATCTATGGAGTGGACAACTGTTGTCGAATGGTCGAGTATTTTTCACAATCAATAAGTATATGTTTCACAGTGAGAATATCATTGCATGTATCGCATCGCGGTTTGATTTGTTCCATTGTAAACAGATAAGCTTGAGTCAGGAGAGTGTGACCTATTCGCAAACGGGTCAACACCACTTCTTCTCTTCTTGAACTTCGGATAGAGGAATCCCAAAGGTCAATTGTAGGTTTAATTTCACGAAGCTTGTTGTTTATTTCTTTGTCCCATTCAGATTGCCACTTATGTTTAAACAAGAGTTTAAAATGAGATTTCAAGTCAAAGAAAGGTACAAGGGGTTCGTCGACAAAATGTCTCAAAGTAGCATCTTTAGCTGCTTTATCAGCGATCTCATTGCCCTGAATGCCCACATGACCAGGAATCCAACAAAACACTATATTGACGTCCCGTAATGCCAGGTTGGTCAGTAGGTTTTGCACCTTCTGTATCAAGTAGTTATCAGGATATATGTTTGTAATAGCTTGTAGTGTACTAAGCGAATCTGAACAGATGAAGAATGCTTTCTCTGGACGGTTGGATATATGTTCCAGAGATTTAATTATAGCTACGATTTCTGACGTGAAAACACTACACATTGAATTCAGTTTAAAACAGCATTGAATATCAGTTGACCAAAACGCACTCCCTACGGAGTCGTCCAGTTTTGATCCATCCGTGAAGTAATGAACAAAGTTTTTGAAATGTGAACATATTTCGTAAAATTTCTGACGATAAATGAGTGAGCTGGTATCCTCTTTTCTTAAACTTGTTAGTTGAGTATTGACTTGAGGCCTTGGCACCAACCAGGGAGCAGTATTGCTGGATCTGGTTGGGTAGACAGCGGGTATAATTAATTCAAAGTCGACCAAAAGACGAGACAGTCGAATACCTGTAGGTAAGGTGGCAAATGGTTTTGCATCATAAACGGGTTGGAATTGAATCTTAGTTCTCTAAGTATTTCTCCCCCGGCTTATTCTCATACTTTCCAATTTATTTCCGGAAAAACCGTTCGACTGATTTTTCTGAAAAACAATCCCAACCTATTCTGGTGACACCAATTTGAAAAAAAAGTTTCGAGTTGATTGATTTTTTTTCCTGACCCTTATGTCACGTACAAAATTACATAAAAAAAAAAAAACATAAAAACCAAGCTCAAAATTTTTCGGTATATGGAATGAAAATCTTCGCTACGCTCATCTAATTGAAATTGATTTGATTCCGTATGTCTGTATGAATTACGCTGGTGTAAGAAATATTATTCTGGGATAATTGATGATTTAAAATATAATATTCAGTGTACTTTTCCATGTGAAGCATCACAGGTACGGCCTTGGTCGTCTCTGCGTACGCCTGTGTTTGATACAAAATTCCAAATGTTTATTTCTTGAAGTGCGGCAGGACCAAACTCGAATCTTTGGCGGTGAAAATGACATTAGATGTTGACGCGCCGTTAAACACCAATAATGATAATAATCGAATCTTTGAGATGCTTTTTCAAGCCCGTACATGGGCAATATAAGCATAGAGTATTCAACCGAGCTGAATAACTTTCCAAACAATATCTCAAAAGAGTCTATCAAAGAAACCTGGGAATTAAAAATTAAGTGAATTAATATTCAGTGAATTGAAGACACAAGTTATAACCAAGGTTACGAATGAATTGAAATCGATATTATTAGATCAGTTGAAATCTATATTGGATATAAAATTTTAAAAATAATTGTGACAAAAGTAAATTTGAAGTACGAAATGCGGAGTGTAGTAAGTATGCAAATCAAAATTAGTTCAAAATCAAGTCGTACTTTAGGCCTTCATTAACTACATTGAGATGAAATTGAAAAATATTGAAGAGGCTAACAATCTTACTTTTGAGTCAAGTTAGATGAATAAAAAAATGTATTTATTTCCTGCTGTGTCTTTTCAGCCGAGATTATTAGTCCTGATGATATGAAACCTGTATAGCGTCTTACGCCCATAGACTACTTCAAATTGTTCCTTGAATAGAATTTAAATAAGATGAATAAATTCTTCTCTATTGCCATTGAAATTGAACTTGAAAACAACCGGCAGTTCCCGTTTGGATATATATATATATATATATATATTTATTCATTATTGTTTCTATACTGAGTACACTGTATACAGGTAGTGAGAATAGAGCAAGAGCCCCGTTCAACATGTGCCTAACTACCTATGCATGATAATATAAATTATATAATTATAAATCACGAAATAGATAGTAAAATAATAGCAAATTAATTTAAAATTAAAATAGCTGAATATGGAAAACAAATGCCTAGCATAATGCCTAATCTGAAATATATGAAGTTTAAAGTATCTAATTGAGTAAAAATGTTTCAAGTTGTCTACGAAATGTAACAAAAAATCATATGTTTTCAAATTGACAGGTAAAGAGTTTTAAAAAGCCACAGACCGAAAATAGAATACTCTTTGATATTGTGTGGTCCTGGCGAATGGAGGTTTCAATGAGTCCAATTGGTTTGATCGAGGCCTTAATGACGCATTTGAAAACCACTCTCTCGGAAATATCCATGTCCAAGATCTGCAGAAGTAATTTCTTGAGAAAGAGCATGTCTATTTTCTTGAGATGATTTCCAATGGCCATTATATGATTTTCATCTTTTTGTCATACGATAAACTCTAAGGCTCGATTTTGAGTTTGTTCTAATTTTGAAATATTGCCTAGAGTTGTTGGATGCCAGGTTGGACGACATGATCAGCCTATCCATCCCCAAGTAAACTGTGTGCTTTACTTTTGTATCAGCCCCATGCAATATTCTACCTAGAAAACTCGAAGTCTTGGCAGCCTTGTTTCTTACAAGCTCAGTTTGTATATTCCATTTAGAGTATTAACTCAGACCATAGAGAAGTATACAGAGAGATGCATCTACATGTTATAGAGGCGTACAAGGCCGTGTTCCAAAAAATGGCGACAATCCGCCATATTCTTCTTTTATTGTGACTCGCGCATAGCCATTACGTGCTATTTCGCATTGCTCTTACTCGCAGAGTTTACTAATACACAATTATTTCGTAATTTCGTTGCATGAGAATGGATATCAACACATTCAAACTTGGTTATGCCGGTTCATATGGTGATACAAAAGAAGAATATGGCCGCGATGCCGATATTTGCGGTACGAGCATCGGTCGCTCGCTCGCTACCTAAGATGCATCACTCTGGTTACTTCTCTATGCTCAGACCTACCCTCCGGCATTGATAATTTGAATATAGCTACGTGATAATTTATTCAATACTATTATATTATAATTCGTTTTATGAATACACACATTATATAATACTTCACCATAGGCTACATATCACCACACGTGGTGGTTCAGCTGCTAACGCACCCGCTTCATGGTTTCTGGAATGTGAGGGGCATATCGGACCTCGTTTCGATTCCCACCTCCTTACATCTTGAAAGGGGATTTCCATGCTTTTCCTCTGTAGTCTAAGCTAATGTCAGGGTGATTCCTAAATTATAGGCCACACTACTGCTTCCTTTCCACTGTATATTCCACCAGCCGAGAAACCTTCATCTCATGTAAATCATCCCAACATCGCATTATTCATCCATCCGACACCAATAGATCTTTCATTACAATGCGTCATTGATATCATACAAATAATAACTAAGTTTTCGATCAATCATTGTTTACGCTGCTCATGAACGTGATACTTATTTCGTATGAAATAATATTCATTTGGTGGAAGGGCCGATTTATATTATGGCACCTCCACCAAAATATCATCGCAAAAACTTGAAATGCTTGAAAATCGTGACGAAACATTGAGGAGAGTATACATTCAACAGAGTTGGTGAATACGTTACATTAAAAACATATGTTTATTGTTATTAGATGTGAATTAACGGGCCCATCAACAACTAGATTATATGGGGGTTAAGAGTCCAATATTGTCACTGAGGGGTAAAGTGTGAAATTGTTTTTGTATTATTTGTAGTAGATAGTAGATAGTAGTGTTATAGATTTTTGCATAGTATGTGACCTTCATGCAAGACGGAAGTCGATTTAGTGGAATATCAAATTTTTGGAAAGTTATCGAAACTCAGATAATGGGGTTACATCAAGCTATTCAATTTTAATACATTCAGAATTAGGTGGAATGAAATAAATAACGTATATTTTATTATTGACACATCTATAGAAATAAAAGAATCTCATTTATAACTGTGACGAGTACCGCGATATAAGTTGAAGTGTTTTTAAATAGGCCTATATACCATCAAGATTGATACAGGGTATCAAAATCAACAGTGATGCTCCTTCATTGGAATTTCGATATCTCCAACCATTCGAAAGTTATTAGAAAAAGGCTGATTTTTGATAAATCGACTCCCAAGCATCGATCCTTGACAATAATTGGGAAAACGAACAATTCTTGTGAGGATACAGTTCTTATTCCTGAAATAAAATTCATATCGAACACAACATTTTTTATACGTATATTAATATACATCTTTTGATAACATATATCTACTCAATACACAGATCAATATTCTCCATGGTTAAAGGATCGGGAAACACAATATTCACATGTTAAACGAGCAAATGGCGAGGGAAAACAGGCAAAAAACCGGATATGAAAAGGTGAGGTAAAAATGTGGAAGATATCCGGATATGACAACGTCATTGGTTTGCGATTTGAAGGACGTACAATTTAAATATCAATATTCTGCTATTTAAGATAAACTAGGTTATAGGTTAGGTTTATTACATTTTCTCTTTTCTCTTTCGTCTGATTTTCCCAACATTTATCCACACAACATGACAATATAAAATCGAAGTTATCTTGTGGGCTCAATTCGGATAACCTCGTTCTTATAGTCTGCATTATTACAAGTGTTTTATCCACTGGCATAAAATATACATCATTAAAATGTGACTAAGTGGTATTTTATCGCGTGTTATGAAATTAATATAATAGTAGGCGAGGAAGAAGTGTAACGACAGTAAATATTTATTGCCACATTTCTCCAGATCATTAATATTTGGTAACGACAACGTCAACGATGTAAGACGACAGATTGCACGAACGTATAGAACAGAGAAATAGTTCTGACATTCCTGACATTCCACTCATTTTCCATGTGAATTTCCATGTAACTTGTCCAAGTTCTCAACAGGAATGAGAAGGAAACTTGACGTCGTGACTTGACGGAAACTTGACGTGGCAGCCACAGCGTTACATTTTCAAAGTCGATATAAACATGCAGACGATCGTAGTGGGTATAATTCAGAGAAGTATCCGATAAAATACTGTCGATCCATAATAAACATTCACACTAGACTGTATGTTATTTGGATTTAAGGGTAAGATGAAAATATATCGGGTGTAATGTTTATGTGTATCAGCTGATCGTTCCGATTCTTTAAATATACAACTTGAATGATTAGCATGTTCAACAAATATTGTTCGCATATTATGATGTATTCGTGTTTTTTATCTTGCACTGTTGAAGTTTTATGATCATTTATGTCTGTGAAATCACCCTGGTGCGTAACCTTTTTTCTCTATGGAGACTGCAGACGCCTCAAGAGCAACTCCTAGCCATATACTCCATATTCAATATTAGACACCCACATCAAGCTCGAAGCGCCAGCTACTCAGATTACATTCTACCAACAATATGGAATGTTATGAGTCACTCGTGGTGTAAGTTCCTGATATCTACAAGTTGTGCCGTTGGCTGTTAACTACCACTAAATATGGTTTGAATTGAACAGCCGTGAAAACCCACTTCTGGTTTTGAAGTTACTCATATTTTCTTTCATGAATGGGCTTATACTCTGGGCTAACAATACCGGTATGTCAGACTCGATTCATAACTTTACAAACAATTATTGTCTTATACAATAAGTAATACGTCACAAAATGTTGGCAATAGAATCAAATCGTCGATTGAAGTGTATCGTATCTATATGGACTAGCTGGTGTAACACAAACAATAAAACATGCGATCGACAAGAAACATTATTGTATGACGAGAACATTGAACAGTAATTGACATGTATCAAATTCAATTTTACGAACTTTCATCCGAAACAATAAGCCTTCAACGTTTAGGGCATATATAGACATAATTATTTCACATGGATTATTTGAGCGTATGTTCTCTAATACGTCATTCATGTACTTATTTATCAAATTCAATTTTACAAACTTCATAAGAGTAAGTCTCCAACGTTTAGGGCATATATAGGCATAATTATTTCAGATGGATTATTTGAGAGTATGATCTCTGATACGTCATTCGTGATATTTTGATATCCTCATAATTACGAATTAAACCAACTGGGTTATCAATTTCGAGAATGTGTTATTACTTAGGATCATAATTACATTGACGATATTTTCGACAAATCAAAGGTAAATATGTTTCCCATTAGATGTACATTTTACAACACTTTGTTAACTGAATTCGTTTGGGGTTTCTATTTACAATAAAAGTACGTATGGTATTTGATTCTATAACATATATAATATCTACATACAGAAATACGTATTTAGACGAGTATAGAAACTCCTCAACAATTATTTGCAAACCAGAAAACATGAGCAAACAACGGTCTATAGATAGACTGAATAATCTATTCGAATTTTATCTATTTGACGACAACCATGATGCAGTTGTTCTGCGACACAATACTGGGATCATATCGATTAGTTATACGACGATAACTATATAGATAGCACAAATACTTCATGAAAATTAATTGAAATATGAATTAAAATACAAATTTTAATTCTTGTCGAAATAATGTAATCTGGCTATGCGGCATACAACATTATTTCCGTTTCAGTATTAATTCAATAAATTTGAATTTAATTGTGTTGAACGAAACCAATTCATGACAAGTAAAGTACAAGCTCAGTTCTGATTATCACGTGTTTTACGGCGATGCCTTCCTTATCTTGAATAACTACGTCTACCTTCTGTGAGGCCAGTCATTCCATCACTTGATTCTCTAGGAATCGTGGAGTAGAAAAAATATTCTCGTTAATATCACAATGATAAATATAATATAATAACTTATTATATGGTCATATATTTATGTATAGGACTATATTATACACACACACACACATATATATATATATATATATATATATATATATATATATATATATACATATATATATATATATATATATATATATATATATATATATATATATATATATATATATATATATATATGTGTGTGTGTGTGTTCTAGCGCGCACTGCATTTTGTTTATTATCGTTCATTCTATACATATCAATTCACTATCCTTCTACACTTGAGCAAAATAGTTCAAATACATATTATAATATGATCATTGATTAGTGTTCCACTTTCTTGAGTAATAAGCGTTTCATGTATGTGCACCGGTTTCAAATATATAATGTTTATATATATATATATATATATATATATATATATATAAACTATATACTATAGTTATAACTATATATGTATATATATATATATATATATATATATATATATATATATATATATCAGCATAATCAGCTTTTCTTAGAACTTCTTACGACGCAGAGGGGCATAAATTAATTCTGTGTCACTTCAAATTCTGGCCCCACAGTCACCTCCGAGCTCTTCTTACCGCTTCGGAAACAGGACGGCAGTCTAGCAAGCCTCGTAGAGACGGCTGCCTCCCTAACTCGATATCAAACCTGAGTGCTTTGGACCGACGCTTGGAGAGGCTTACACTTGGCCAGTACGTTACGCGGCCGAAACAGCTGGCCGAATGTCGTGCGGAACTGTCGGCTCATCGAACAATATAAGATGAAGTTGATGGCGCCGTTGAGGAGGGCAAGTATGTCCATAAACTCGCCGAAACGATGGTAACACTCTTGGAAAAAACATTTTCCGAGAACGCCACTCAGTAATCCGAGAATCCCTTGGGGTAATTCGGTAATCAGAAATAACAACAAAACTGCTAGAAGCATCCTTGTCGTTCTATAAGTCCGACGTTCCGATTTAGAAATGGCGCGTTGATCCCCGTTGGAAACTAGCTTGGCATTGCAGCTGGCGTTTCCTTTCAGCGCCTGTTTGCGTTTGTTAACGTTGACCAGAGCCTTGATGAGGCGGCAGCTTATGACGGTCAAGATGACACAGGGGAGGAGCTTAACAAAAACGCCGTGGACCCAGAAGTTGAAGTAGTAAAGGAACTCGTCGCCGGATTTGGCGACGTCACTCAGACCGAGGTGGTAGAGAACGAAGGAGTGCGAGTCCTCCTCGATGGTCGTCGCGCGCACGCTGAACACGAAGTAGGACGGGCTGCAGACGAGGATGGGGAGCGTGTAGCTGATGATGATGGCCAGCCGACACCGTTGTTCGGTGCACCATACCCGGCTGTGTTGAGGATACCTGCGTACAGAAGTTGAACTGCGTTTTAAAAGGCATCGCCAGTCTTCATACCCTTAGGGAAAAACCTACCCGACAGGGTGATTTACGGATGAAAGTGATCATAAAACTTCAAAAGTGCGAGGTACAAAATGAAGAACTATATCACAGGATGCAATATTTGTCGTAAATGCTAATCACTTGATTTTTGTTTGCAATAACAATTGTGGAAAGATCCCTTGTGATCTTGGATCACATAACAATACCAAAGGTGGAAATATCAACAGTAACAGATATTTTGCCATCGATTTCTAACAAACTGCGTAGCGTTACACACAAACAACATGTACCCCAATTTGAATGTTTATTTTTGATCGACAGTATTCTAGAAGATACTTCTGTGAATGTGTTAAGGCAGTTTCACTGCAATATGTTCACCCGGAAAGTCACAGCGATCGTTTATATGTGACAAGGACACAGCAAATGTTACGCTGCGGTTGGCTCACCCTTGACAGTTATTCTTAAGGCGAACCAACCCACAGTTTAACATTTCCATTGTCAACATCATATATAAACGATCGCTGTGACTTTCCGTTTCAATTGTAGTGAGCCCAACACTGTCCACACCACTCAGAGAAGTATCTTATAAAATGTTGTCGATCCACAATGAACAATCACATTAGGTTGCATGTTATAATAGTTCATAATAGTAACACAAATCTAATAAATTCGTAAGTAAGTCAAATTTGTTCAAAGGTAGGGCATATGTGCATATACATGTGGAGGACAGACACAAAGAAATAACTGCATAATGAATGATTGAAATTTCACCAAAAAAAAACTGCAAGAATATGCTTATAAAAAGAAGTTGGTCATGATTATGGAAACTAAAAATGACCAGAGGTTGTATAATGTGAAAATCAGATTTGAGAAACTGAAAACGAAAAACTGAAATAGTTTGTACTTATACCAAAATGCAACTTGAAGAAATTGAGCATAACTGTGCTGCTTACGTATTCAAATTTCTATCTCTTGTAGCATTTATAAGTTATACCAAGAATTATTATATTACGCTGAATCGAATCCAGAGCACTCATCATTAAAAATTGCTGGATTGAAGCTTTATTATTTTCCGTATAATGTTTTCTAAATGTCGCTTTTATTGACCTTACCTAAGGCTTGTAGTTGAGGTACAGAAAGATCTTCAGGTATACAAATAATTTTGGTAACCGAAAGTAATAACAAGAATATACGCTAATTATTGGTTGAACAGTTCACTGATAATTCATAGAGCTGGGCCTTTCTGTGATATTCTGCATGCTTCCTGCGACCATTCGCACGTAGTTGTTTTAATTGGTGCTTATAACGACCACACCAGCAGCCACGTGATATAGGGGGTACGGATGAGCGGTTGATGATCATCTACTCTATCATATCAGTACGTTAATAAACCCAATATATAGAATAGAAAAAATATTAGAAATCCTAATCGTGTTACAAAATATTTTTTTCGCTTTGTTTATGTGGACTTGTTTACATCAGAGCCAGTAGAGTCGGAAGTTAGACATAAATATGAGATAGATTCAGAATATTTCACATTCTACAAACAAATAGGCGTACCGATAAGGTGTGCTTATATATGAATTTAATCAATTGTCGAATAGAACATTATGAACACGAGAGGATAAATATGGATGGTATAAAGAATGACGAAGAAATATAGGGCCTATAGTGATACGATGATTTTATAATGAATAATATACTGTGACTTGAATTGTAATACGTCACAAGATATTTAATATAATATTCTCTGCTCGCATTATTCGTTCGCTTCTTTTCCAACACTGTAGACCATATATACTTTGTGTAATCAAATATTAGTCAGCCCGCACACAAGAACTCCTGGGACCAGATTCACAAAGAATTTGATCTCTTAAAACGTTCCAAGTTATAACAGTTTTATGACTTATCACCAGACTTGGTTATAACACGTAATCACGAAAAATTTTAAGCAAAAGTTTTAACAATAGTTTGTTTTAAAGTTATCACCGGTCTTGACTGGTTTTAGTGGAGATACAACACTCACCTCGCCATTGATTTCTATGATTTTGGATATTGTCTTCACTCAAATTCACTCAGTATCATGTTTCGAAGATAAAGATGAATGTTGGGAGAGTTTGGAAGTAAAGACACGATCCTATTTCCAATTATTATATTAATTATTCTATCCTAACCTCACATTTGGGAAGTTTGACTGACAGCTGACAGAATTGGCGGCAAACAAAATGCAAAGCCTTCTTGATGATCAACATCAAAAAGATTCACAACGATTATTAGAAAACAAACGTAGAAATATGAAGAACATTTTATTCTTTCATTTTTTTTAAAAATATCATCTTGTTGTAGAAAACCAATAATTGATGTTCAAATTGCGTTATTACTATCTCATTGACGTCCCACTCTTTGCTCTCATTGGTTGACAGTCGAAAACAATGACGTCACAAGGCCACGGCACGGTAAGTTGGGGTTAAAGTAAACACCAAGACAAAATGTCCTTAAAATTCTTTGTGAATAGGGATTATAGATGAAACCGTGATAAAGTTAGAACGTATTATCTCGGTTACAATATAGAACGGTTTAAGCGCTAAAATGTTTCAAGATAAAATTCTTTGTGAATCTGGGCCCTGCTCTTTCGCGGAATCCACATTATCATTACCTATTCCTCACGCCCTGATAATTCGTTCACAAAATTGAATTACTTCATCTGATTGCTCATTTAATTCAATCGTCTCAATTTCTACCTAACCATCATTGTTTCTCATGTTTGCTTAGAGAATTGATGATAATTGTCCATTTTTATGATTCAATACCTGAAGTTTTTGTTTCCAAAGAATGGTTATTTTCTATATTATAGGCCTATGTTTGTTATTCAAATGTAATAATGTGAATCAAATTAATCAAAATCAAAATTTAATTGATAACTAGACTGAATCTGAGAGCTCGCTCTGCTATAGGCCTATCTGTTTCAATTTTTAGACAATCTAGCAAAAGAAGAACATATTGATTCAAAAAGGATTTCATATTGATGCTACATATCGAAGTGAAGGAAATATTGAAATAACTGCTTCAAATTAATCAAAGTTTCATTAAATATCAGAATAAATAAATAGTAGTTGAAAATGAATTAATAAGAAAAATTATGAGATGTGAAAATGAAAACTTTTATGAGAACCAAAAATGAAATTGGAAACAAGAACCGAAATGCTGAAAATGAAAAAGTTTGAGAAGTTATAGAAATGAATTGAATGAGCGTCAACTCAACTTAACGTTACGTGAAAAGGCGACATTTTTTGTTGCAAAGAAACATCTTTTACGCAAACAAGAAAGAAGATCATATTCTGGAATACAGAAGGTTATCAAGATGAGAATTACAATGCGTTAAAAGTTTACAGAATGTTATATATTCTGCTTCAAAGATCATTTCAAAAAGTATGCCACGCTGTTTTTCAATCAAAGTTTTCAAAAACAAACTTTCGAGTTTTACGAGAAAATGGATTCTTCATGAGACCTATATTATATCGATATATAAGTTATTTAAAAGTTCTCACAAACTTATGTTTCAGAACATATTAATTGGAAATGAAAATTGATCACAAAATGCTCATTGGTAGAGAGATACTATCAATTATGGCATTCCACTCTCGTGACACAGCGAAGCCAAGTTTGGCCCAAACACTTCCAAAGACCCATAGACTATGTTCCTCCTTCTTATTTTAGTTCACACTCTACAAAGGTTATGTCATAACTTCGCATACACACATAATTATTTCTTTAATAATAAGACGCAATGAGTTGCACGTACCACTTTTGAGAAAAAACATTTTGGATTGGGCCTACTTAAAAACTTTATGAGAATAACCCAGAGCAGAAAATATGGAAAAGTAAATTTTATTCAGATAAAGTAGGACTCAACATAAGAATGGTACACATTGATACAAAGTTTTCCACAAATCGGATCAGAGCTGTTTTGAAGAGAATAATTGAAACAAAAATCAAGTTTTTTAAGTTAATCAAGTTTTTTCAATTAATAAGAGATGAAGAAGATCGGAAGGTAAAACCAATTAAATCGTTGGGAGTTTAAAAATAATCAACATGTAAAACAGAAAGTCCGTGCATTGATGGTTTTAGAATCAAGGTGTTTCAGCTTTTCATTGGATTTCACCAAATTGGCCGTCATATCGCTCCTTTTACAACGCATACTAAGCATTTTCCTATTTTATCACATATTCACTATACAGAGCTGCCCCCGTGGCACCCCCGGTTCGAGTCCCGGTAGGGACATACGTATTTGTAAACATCCTTTCATCTATCATCAGTTCATCGCTTCATTATCACCCGCTCATTCTCACCCCCGTATAACCTAGCTGCTGGTGAGGTTGTTCAGCAGCATTGGAATAAATACAATTCACTGTACATAAAAATTACGTATCTTCTTTCTCTTTCTCTTCCTGTACCCACCTGATAGCGATGTACCGCCAGACGGCTAATGCCAGAGTGAGACAGATGGATATCGTGTGCAACAGCTGAGAGAAGTGCATGTGGGCCAGGATGAAAACGGCCCACGAGTAGGGGAAGTCCTTGTTGCCGGGGAATACCAGGTACATGTAGCAAGCGAACGGCACGTATTCCAGCATGACCAACATGTCGGCGATGGCCAGGGCGGTTAGGATACTGTTGATAGATGCACCAACCTAAAGGAGGAGGAGAATATACACTTACATATTACATCTTCGTTGAAGAATAGAAGAGAGAAAGAGTGCAATTCCAAATTATATTCCCATTATTTTATTATCATTTAACGATTGTATCTATCTAAATTGTATTATTATTATTAATGTCAATAACTAATTTGATAATACATTAATAATTGAAATAATTAAAATTCGATATGTGGGCCTAATAGTGAGACACATTATATTTCATTTCAATTTACTTCAAAAGAATTGAAGATACTAATCACTACACCGAGTGCAATTATAAATTATATGATTTTTGCGTGTTTACTTGGATCATGTTGGACCAAATCACGGCACTTCCACCAATATATAAGATATGACTGTGCATGTGTATTTTATAGCATGGAAGATTTTATAGGATGAAAAAATTACGACTGTCATAAAAACCAACCGTTCTTCATATTGACAGTCCTAAAACCCAACTGTCCTTAAAATCAACAGTACTAAAAACCAACTGACCTAAATTTAGACTTCTTGAGCAACCTGTACAGAAGTTGAATTGGAATGTTCCGAAGGGAAGGAATCCTCTTCATAAATTCCATTCGACAGAAACCCAACCTACCCAAGTTTGAACATCACTATTATAAAACATTCAATGGGTAGTAATAATTTGTAAATTAGAGGAGCCCTTTCGCCTTCCCTGCCCCCTCCCTCCCTCACTCTGACATCTGTACAGGTTGCTCAAAGAGGTGAGGGAATTAATACATTTTAGATATTTGGGACAGTTGACTTTTAGTAGAGTTGGTTTTTAGTTCAGTTTTTACTTTTTTCAGTAAAGCTCGTTTTTAGTTCAGTTGATTTCTAGCACACATGGTCGGCTTTAGTCCAGTTGGTCCATTTTCAGTACGGTTCACCAATCCCCGTCTTATCAACCTTGGATTTTTTTCATTTTCTCTACTCGACATGTGTATAACGGCGATCAAGACGTTATATATTTGTTCGAATCGTTTTGGTATTGCGCCAGGAATGAGTCAATTTACTGAACACCTACGTTTGACTCTGACTGACAGTCATGATGATTGGACAAAGCTGGGGATTTGTATTCGAGCTTCACAAGATACAACTGGTTGCAAGGCTGTTGAATATTACTTTGTTCCACGCATTATACGATACGATGAAAGTGATAACTGGGTACAAAATGATTTGCGCTCAATTCCGGTAGCTACGTATCTAAATGTCAACTCGCACATCGAATTTCATCGTGGTTTAACTCTATCTACTAATAGTGTATTGGATTTCTATGGAATATATATATATATATATATATATATATATGCCGTGAGATAATTGTTGTTAGAATTAGATTTATATTTTACATTTTATTTGAAAAATGTTTATTAATATTGATTAATTAGTTCTGATCAATTTTGACCCTGAAGAAGCCAGGACAAATCCTGGCGAAACGTTGGTCTTTTTAAATAATAATATCCATGAAATAAACCCAGAAGATGTCTTTATTTTCATATATATATATATATATATATATATATATATATATATATATATATATATATATATATTTCCACTATGCAATTCGATTGTAATCACAAATACACGCATGTGCAGATTTGATTATAAAAGTTCTAGAATTGAAATACGTAGAATTATGGATATAAATAGTGTTTGATGTTGAAATGAAAAATTACAATCGTGTCAAAGTCATCTGTTTTCGTCAACTACATCCAATAATTATTTTTTCATCTGATCTATAAACAGTACTCACACTACTAATTGAAAGCGTTTGAAAATCCGTCAGTTTTATGAAATGAATGTGAAAAAAGGAAACTTTAAATGTTTTCCTCAAATGTTATACTCTCGGAGTATTTTGCTTTTGAAAATGGTTGGCCAATTATACATGGCAAAACTAGTTACAGCATACCAGGACCCCTATTCCTGAGATAAATGAGATGTAAGAAAATAAAAATGAGTGAGAAAACGAGTATCTCACATAAAATATGAGATGAAATATGTCATTATTAAATGAGATAGTTTTCTCACTGATTTTTCTCACATCTCTTTATCTCAGGAATAGGGGTCCAGTCCCTATATTTGAGCGTGAATGTATTACACTTGGATGGCATTTTTTCGCGACCGATATTTCCGATCGTGTTTCATATAAATAAATGTATCAGATAAATCTCATTGTTGCGCACTTCTTTTCTACTATTTCCAATACATTTTTCATTTCAACACGGATAGCGTACCAAGAGATCATATTATATGATAGAAAGCGATCATGGGGGCGGCGACCATCTTTTTGCCATCCAAGCCTCCCATTTTCCAGATCATTACTTGTTACAATGGCTCATCCTCAATTTAAAATTGAATGAATTGATAATCCACAATCATCTGCGTGTAAATAACACATAATCTGCCTACACAAGACAGAGACTGGTACATATTTTAGACAAAAAAAGTTACTCTCTTTCATGAAGAATATATATAAGCGTACCCGCAACTTTAACTGGCTAATAACACTTTCAAGCCGGACTCCCATGAATGCGGAATTCGCAAGGTGACTTTGCAGACCGGATATTTTAGACGCCATGTTGGAAAAACAACCAATTAGTGAAGAGAGCGGCGTTGTTTCTTAATTTTGAGCTCGGCTCAACTTTACCGGTAAGCGGAAGCGAAACGCTAACTGCGTTCATGGACGGACAGCCTTACACTTAAAATAATAATAGTCAGACAAACCATTTCCATCTTGGTGAGCACGGCGACATTGAGTACATTTGCCACCGTCCCGAACAGGCACACCATAACACTCACGTAGCCGTGAACGCTTCGATACCACGCCGCGAACGAGGCCACACTTCCCGAACAGTAGTAACACTGTTGTTGTTCCTCCGTGTGGTTACCGGGAACAACAGGAACAACCCGTCTCGTCGCCACCATGGCGAACAGCTGGCGAGCTGTCAGATTCCTCCTCGTCTTGAACTCCAACAGTTGGTCGACTGTCATGTTGAGCAGCGTGGCAAACTTCGTGATCCTCTCATGCGCGGCTATGGCGGCTAGGTACTCGGTGACGTGGCTCTGGTTTGACGACGTTGTGTCTGTGACGTTGCCGTGGTATTTCACCTCGTCGCTAGCATCAGTGACGTGGTTGATAATCATCGCGAATATAATCGGTAAGAGTATTAAAGACGTTGGTAACCTACTTATATTGTATTTCTGTGACTCCATTTTGGTTTTATTTTTATGTCATCATTCGAGTTATACAAACAAGTATTAGGTTTTTCTGAGGATAACAATTTTTCGCTCTGTAATATTTCCTCTCAGTTTCTGAAGGGAGACTTTTACATTTTTTCCTTTGTTTTTCAAATGATCCAGCTTAGTCGCGAGAAATGTGATCCGAATCTATTTTGTTCTGAGCAACTTCGTTCGAATTGACAAAAACACTCTGTAATATGACTCTCAACAGTAAAGTAATTACATGACACGTATTCAATCAGGTATATACGTGCTTTGTTACACAATCTCTGAATGACTTTTCGATTGTAAGTTGAAACTCGGCGAAGTACCCTACATATACATTATTCGTTGCTGTGGATTGAAATTGTAAACGAACCGGAAAATTATTACTGATGAAAGAAAATTGCTCCTCTGTATTTCAGTTTGCTTTTATTTTTCGTAATATATCAGACAGTACTCCGTCGCTTTTGTAGAGGTGTCAGTCGTGTACCGTGTGCTGGGGGTGTTCACAACTGTAATACGAGTTGAATGTGCTTAATACACCGCTGTTGGCTTTGACTTGTGTAAATCGTGGAGTCTCCGATCTGAAATCAAACATGACCGAATATTACTCGACATAGAAATGTGGGCAACAGATACCATCTGAGATTAGGACATCATACTCTCCCATAATAAACACTTTTATAACAATATTGTAAATTGATCTAATCTCAGTTAATTCATTGTCATACAAAACCACATGGATGTACAGAGGCACACAAAAATTGAATGTAATTATGTACGTATATGAAATATATAAATATATATTCATATATATATATATATATATATATATATATATATATATATATATATATATATATATATATATATATATATATTATTTCGACAAATTCCTGATAAACCACCAGTAGTTTATTATAATGATACGATTTAAAACTATT
This sequence comes from Brachyptera putata, assembly GCA_907164805.1. Lineage (NCBI taxonomy): Eukaryota > Metazoa > Arthropoda > Insecta > Plecoptera > Taeniopterygidae > Brachyptera > Brachyptera putata. The sequence continues at coordinate 7,835,185 of OU015462.1, read as the reverse complement.
CAAAAATCGCGACCTCCCCCGGGACTTGAACCCGGATCTCCAGATTGCCGGTCTGACGCGCTACCAATTACGCATTATTATTGAATAGTTTCAAATCGTATCATTATATATATATATATATATATATATATATATATATATATATATATATATATATATATGGCCTATATATACAGTCGTTATTTTCTGCGTCACGGCGTTACGTACGATATATATATATATATATATATATATATATATATATATATATATATATGGCCTATATATACAGTCGTTATTTTCTGCGTAACGGCGTTACGGTTGCTAATTGAAAGCGTACGTTTTAGTTTCAAAATGATGAAAATCGAAGATAGGGTACATTTTTATCCATTTACTAATACTATTGCGATACAATATAATTTCTATGAATCAATAAATATTTTCTTATCCTGAGAATGTTTTTTATTATTATTTGATATAAATAACTATCGTTCAATAAACATGACGATAATTTCGAATACATTTTTTCATACGTTTTAAGGCAAAATTAATTAATCTGTTGTATTTTGTTCATGATATTTCTGGAGTGGGGGGAGAAGTAGAAGGGATGGTTTAATTTGAGGTGCGTTCCGGATCCGTTTCATTCACAAATTAAGTCCTGTATGTATATATATATATATATATATATATATATATATATATATATATATATATATATATATATATATCTGTAAATATATATTTATATATATATATATATAATCACCATACACATTGAATACTAAGTTATGTTCCGTCATAAACTACGTAGTTTCTAAAGTACACTTCAGACTATAAGCCTATTTCATTACGCTACCTTGCTACAAAATCTTCGAACTTATGAAATTCCTTCTTCAATTGGATATCACTTTCGAAACAATAAAAATACTCTTGAGATATACTATCTTGAGAAGGAGCATGAAAGAAGTTCACACCGTTATGATACAATCCAGCTCCATATAATATAAAAAACCTTTATTGGTCCCTGGCTTATCAAAATGTTTACAGGATAATAATCAATATCAGATACAATTTTTTTAATATGAAATATAGTTGAATAAGTGAGAAATTGAAATACTGTACGGCAGGATTCAGTTACTGGATTATGATTATGCCTAGGGTTATGGTTGTGCTCAGCATTGCTCTCGAACAAAATTTTATCCAGACAGCTCACACAACTTATGAAATATACAAACATGTCGTGGAAACAAAACAGATATATATATATATATATATATATATATAAATATATATATAAAATATATATATATATATATATATATATATATATATATATATATATATATATATAATATATATATATATATGTGTATATATATATTATACATATATATATACAGCAGCATGCAATATAAACACATGCCGTGTTGTAGCAGGTTATAGCGCGGGGTTTTTCGGACCCGGCTCGATCCCCGCCGCCATCCATCTTACAGGTATTTTTTGGGTTTCCCTCTGTAGTCTAGGCTAATGCCGTGATGGTTCCTACAATATAGGCCACGACCGCTTCCCTCTCACCATCCTTAGAAAATCCTTCCCATTTATCCATCCTTCCCATTTAGAAAAACTACGTAGTTACTATTACAGTATTTCACCTCATTGATAGAAAAACTAGTGATCTTCCCTTTTCAAATAATAATATTGAATTTGTCACATTTTTTTTTCAAACAGACTATGTTCAAATGTATGTATAAATGTGTGTGTATATTAATGAGCATATCTTGCACAAACGACAAAAATAATATTTTTTACAATTGAGTAGACATTTTGACTGTCGAGGATCGCAATAGTCCGAAACACAATATAATCTGAACCCAAAGAGCTATGCAGAATAATAAAAGATCAAATAATTTCAAGCTGATGTTTCTCAGCTCTGGAGAGAGTATGCTGCAAAATTGCTAGAATTCTGAAGCAACTGAATCGTTTTCTTTAAAGCGACGGAACCGGATGTTGTACGAATTATCGAAGCGATAGCTATAATCCAAGTATCGAGTGTGGAGTGTATTTCCTTTTATCTAATAATCCATCAACAATGACACATAGAATGTAAAGTTCCAAACACAGAATTGTAAAATTATTATGATTACGAAAACATTACACACAATTTTCTTGATATATTATCATACTATGCCCATAATAACATTTTTGGCACATCGATATTTTCTTTATTATTATCATAACCTTTTTAAAACTTATTCATAAGTAGCAAATATTCATAATTCAGAAGTACACTCGGGGTCACAAAAAGTGGACGATCAAGCCACGTTGGAATCTATCCTGAAGGAAATTTACCGACACAATTCATGTACTAAAACCAGAAAACAATGGACTGTATTACTTGCTGTAGGTGTACATACACACTTTACGCACGTACAGTAAAAATAAGCGTAGAATATGCAAATACATAAATCATTCAAATTTCAATTTCGGGAAAGATAATTTCTAGTGTCCGCAAGTGTACATGGATAATAAAGCTATAAAATATGTACAATAGGTTTTGTATTTTTCTTATTAAAGTTTGGAGTCGAAAATGACTTTATGTAGGATGATCTCCGTGTTTGCCAGTCCGCTAGACTGTCGCCCCTTAACGATACTAGCGACGGTAAGAAGTTTCGAACCAGCAATTCGAGTGAGCACCAACCGACCATAAAAATGAAGGTGACTTTACTTCAACCCCTCTTATTCCTAGTATTTCCCAAGAGGCAATACATGTGTCCTATATTCTCAAAAAATTCCAAGTAATATCTTTTTAATTAGGTATATATAACTTAATCCACGGTCGTAAAATGTAGCTGCTGAACTCATCAAAAATACCTCTCACGAAATGACGAGAGCATATTTATTCTCTTAAATCTAATTTATAATAAGCATGTGATTTGCACGGCGAGTTGAGCTGAAGAATAATGTATTCCTTGCAGAGATTATCATAAAATATTTGACCAAGACTTCGTGATTTTGAAAATCAAATCCAGTTGAGTTTATAGTATACCTGAAGTGTATTAACTTTCGTACCGGGAGGGGGGGGGGGAGGAGAGGCAGAGGAAGTAGTGAAAATAGTGAGGAAGTACACCTCCTCGTGGAAAAAGTTATAAAAGTAAATAAATAATGTATTGAATATTTAAAATGAATAAATGAAATTAGATGGTGAAAATCGAATCACTTGTTGAAATATTATGAATAAATATGGGAAGAAAAAAAGAATTTAAATTTTGAAAATAAACGAAGAATTGAATGAAAATGAGAAATCGAAGATCGAGGTTATTAGGACATTGAAGATTTTTTCTCTCTCCAATGCAAATGTTTGAATTAGTAACTATTCCTGAAATTATTACTCAAGATTCATTGTTTGTTAAATAAGTTATATTATTATTGATTATTCTTTGTGATGGTAAGATCGCCCCTGAGGACCCCGTTCGAGGGGTCCTACCTTCCATTAGCCTCCATTTTGTATCAAGTATCGATGTTATTGAAATAGGACCATCTGGATGAGGTAGAATGAATTCGAAATGACAATTATTAAAATATGTTGATCAAATTTGATAATATTTGATATCCTATGAGTACGAGTTCATATACTCGTTTGGAATCCACACGACATAAGTTTTTACCAACAGACCATAAGCCAAAAGCAAACACGAAAGATCACAAATGCAATATATTCATTGCCTTGTTAATATCTTTTGAGTTCATTTGTGTAGTCTATTGGACGTGTATCGCAAATTCCATCAATGAACAGAATGGTTGAATATGATACCGTTTTCATTGTCATATTTGAAATTCTTTTTTGAAACAGTTTCAGGTTACAGGAGAATATTTTGAACAATAACAAGTATGAAAATTGTAGAAATACCGTTGAATAGTAGTAACAAGACACTCCCGACAGATTTAGAGATATGTCTGACTGGAGTTATATTTGGTGATTCATTATGATTAATTTTCTCTGATATTGATATCCTACCACTCAATGAATATAAATAGATATGCTTATAATATATATTCATATACATCACATGAATATCTATCTATCTATACATACATATCTATACTATATATACTATCTACTATCTACTGTACTATCTACTACTATCTATATACTATCTATATCTACTATATATATCTATACATGCATATTATATACATTTTTAGAAAGCAATTTAATATTCAACACATTCAATCAGCAGTCACCACTTGACAGTTATTCAAGCTTTTCATATCATCTCGTAAACTGCTTCATCTTCATAAGCCGGTAAAACGCATCGTTTAAATTGATTGTCCCTTGAATCCAAAACATATAATCCAGGTTGTAACCGTTGACCTTATTATGTGGACAATCAAATTCCGTGGCTTTCCTCGTTTCTTTTGATGACTACATGAGATAACGGTTGTCACTAAAAGCATTGGACTGATATTCCCTTGGGCGCCAATAACAGTGAAATGGTGCACGTCGGGAGCTTAAGGGCTAAACACCATTACACTCTCTAGGGACATTATAATGAGATCGTGTCTTTGCTCCCCCCTCTCAACATTCAGAGCCACGCACAGAAGTACATACTTGAGCAATCCCTGGTGAGAACACTAAATGATTCTTTATATATAAAATTATATATATATATATATATATATATATATATATATATATATATATATATATATATATATGAATATATATATATATATATATATATATATATATATATATATATATATATATGAAATATGAAAATATATGAATATATGAATGTATGAATATGTATGTATATGAAATGTGCATGGCAAATTTATTTCATCAAGTAAAAAGCTATTACGCCGAGTTATAATCACAAAACGTTTGCATTATGCCTAATGTCTGTCCACACATATTCATTATCCCTCTACTTGAAGAGACTTGGCCAACAGTTTTTATATCACTACTTTTGATTGTCAAAAATTTGAAATAGCAAGAGTTTGGCTCCTGTTTTTACAAGTTTTTTTTTTGTTGGGGTAGAATGTACTCGAAAGGTATGTATATACTTTGGGTTTAAATTGCTGGACCTTCCTGAATTCTGAATTTTGATAATTCGTTTTTGAGAAAACAAATTAATAATTTAAAAAAATGTCCAATATTCAGAGTAAAGTTCTTCGAATAAAATTTACAGGTTGCAAAAGTAGATTTGTATTGTTATGAGCACAGCCTTCTTTATTCAGATCATTCTTTTCTGACACTGCCCTTTCACTCGGCGTATGTTTCCCGTGTTAACCGATGTCCATTCATTTTAGTTTACAAAATCGCCGATGGTGTCGTTGTTACCAGACCATGACGTAACTTTCCAAATATATTCAAGTAAATCAGTCTGTTTGAAGTGTTTCATCTGCGAGGCTACTAAAAACTTTGGAATTTCCGTGAAGGAATTTGAACTAAGCGCACATTCTATTTGGCCGTGATTGCGAGTTTACTACCGTTGTTTATGATTATTTATGATATGTTTAGAGACTGTCTTATCCAATACGAAGGCTGTGGTTATGAGAATGAGATGATGTGAATGAATGGACGAACCATTTCATTCTTATAATATCCCA
>OU015462.1:7589593-7827093 GCA_907164805.1 Brachyptera putata | reverse complement strand
TTTCCGCTCAGCCAAATCTTATGGGGTTTTTAGAAACTTCTAAATGATGTTTCTCAAAAATGGTCCAACCGATTAGACCTCAAAACTATACAGTTCTAAGTTGGATGAGTTTGCATATTAAAAAAAAGTTTCATGTCGATCGGTCAAACCCTGCGACCTGTGCAGTGTTTACAAAAAAAAAAAAAAAAAAACGCACAGACAAAGCTCCGTAAGACTTGAGTAATAATCTTCGCTACGCTCATCTAAAAATTGCTTCTATTTCTTGACTGAAAACAACTCCCCCAAGCTCTGTTTTGTATCTTGACCTTTTACACATTGTTGGGACTGCTATTTTGTCCAAAGATCAAAACTCATGCCAGATCTTGTAATAAACAGTAATAAATAGTACAGAATAACATATTCTTACAAAATACTTCACACAGTGTCATAAGCTATGCAGATCATGTTAAAAATGATTTTATAAGTGCAATATAACATGGGTCTGTATGATAAGGACAAAGGTTTCCCTTGAAATAACTTGTTACTATAACATTTATCATTGCCTATATCGGCTGGAGAGATAATTCTGTTACAACCCTAATAATAATAGTAATAATGATAATAATAATGACGTGTATTGAATAAACTGTATTATGAAAATCAAGTATACATCTTCTTCGTATAAGTCAGTGGTTACTCGAACATCAGAGAAGATTCAGTATGACAGATTTTCATCTTTATATCTCCGGTATATAATATAACAGCAACTTCCCACGTACGACAAATTACTCCTACATTGTGACACTTGGAGCGTGTGCCACGTATAATAACACGTGTTATTCGCTTGGAGACGTTTGATAATAATTATATTGCCCTCGCAATGTGAAGAGAAAATGAATAAAATGTTCAATAATATTATAGCCTACCTAAAAGGTATGTGATCTGTGAAAACTACTTTGTAGAATGCGCTATAGGTATATGTGCATCCACGAAAGCAGATTTGGTGAATGTATACAACTCATCAAAAGTAACATACATGAAAAAATCGAATTACATTTGAATAAACAATTACTGATTGGAGAAAACTTTGGAGCGCGTTCTCACAGTGAATTCTTAGAACCATTTCCTCACATTCGATAGAAATAGTTACAGATATGCTGTTAGTGGTAAACAGTGGCACTTATGACAAAACATCCGTGCGCATCTCTAAACAATAACATTTATAAATGTAACTTTGGTGACGATTCATGTGTAACCTTTCGTCAGCCATATTGACATTTGGACGCGCATTCTGTAGTTACTTTTAGTGCCGAATTCATCGGTGTTCAAGGTTCATTGCTATTTCTTCGATCCCTCGAAACTGGCAGCTCCTTACCTTTTGAATGGTCTACCTTGTCGATGTTCGTTTTTGTTTTTAACATTTTATAATAATGGTTTCCATGCGACAGGTGACGTTAATCATTGTGTTGACATCTTTTTTATTTCGATATTTTCGATATTCCGTCAATTCTCAATCATTACTCTTTGAAATAAGAGATTTTCTTGCGCAAAAACAATGATTCTGAAATATATTGAGTGACTCGCCGATGGTTGGTTGTGACAGAGCTGATCCCAAATCTTTCAAATGTACTGAAGATTCGTGTACTTTCTTTCTTCTTGGTCGGTAGTCGATACCCGTTGGCCTTTTCCCCGATCTGCTCTACGTATCATACGGTTTTGCATTCTCCACAAGAAATTCGATTTACGCTAAGGTTTATATAGAAGGAGAAGTTATATAAACCTCGAGCAATTCTTTTTTTCCAGTTCTTCTTCGTCCTTGACATTTTCCAGCTGAATATGAAATTCCTGGTGAAAATTGAATATGATCTTGATATTGTATTTGGAAAATAATATTCCAATTTTATCGGGCCATTTATTGTAACACACTAGACCGTCTAGACGAAAGACTACAAAGACATGTCACGCAATGTTGAGATAAAGCTGACCCCCAATGGAACCCCAACTACTTCATCACCCAATCTCTTCTATTGTCCTCGCATGCAACACCTTTAGTACACCTGTAGCTACATGATGCTGGATTGTGCTGCTGCTCAGCAGTCACCTGGGCCGTTTCTTCAGTGGCGAGTATAGGTACTACAAATTATGTTTTATTGATTTTGTATCCTGTGTTGCTGAATTTGTATGATCACTAATATCTTGTGAAATCACTCTGGCGGGATCACTTTGCCCTACGAAGATTGGAGACGCCCTAAATTATTCGACTTTATACTAATATTATGTTTCATGTGTAGACTATTTTATTCCGTATTTGAACCTTTCAATGTTGACTTCATATATTTTCCCCAACGTAAAATCTTTCTCAGTAAGGAATGTACTTTCTCGAAATGCTGTTATCTCTATACCAAATGAAAACAAAACAAATGGAAAAAATTAAATTGAAAACACATTACCGCATTTTAGCAAACTCTGACATTCTTTGTCATTCCTACTTCACGCTAACGTTGTATAGAAGACGACTAGATAGTAGATATATCGAGACGTTATAGAAATCGACGAGCGATGAAGGTTCAGAGCGACCGTTTCTCCTAACCCACACTATTAGCGCACGGGTGGTTCGCGCACATTCTTTCTGGGATACTCGTAACTACTCTATAAAGATGAAACATTTGCCTCGTCGTGATGCTTGTATCAATTGCGGCATTTCACTTGGATATGTTTGGAAGCGTACTTGAATTACGTCACGCTTTCGTTAGAGAGAGGGGTGGGGAGAGTAGGGGTACTGCCACGAGTGACAGCTTGAGACAGGGGTGGGGATGAGGGGTTAAGCTACTGTGTTGTCATGGTTTGATGTAGATAAAACGCTGTATTTCATTCTTAAGCTGGTCTTGGATGAACATTTTTGATGCGAAATCGCAACCGCGTGCGGAAGCGGGAAGATGCGGTGCGATTAAACAAAACTGCTGCTCCCTAGTGGCTATATTCAAGCAAGGTGAACACTGAGAAAGGTATGTATATAGTGTCTCGCGCTTTTCGTGTCAATGACTCAGGTTCGGACCCCGTTGACAGTTTGTTTTGAATTTGTTCAAATTGCTGGTGTCTACTCAATGATAATAATAAATGTACAAAAACAAAATCGTATAAAACAAGTCATACGCACGTGGGCACAATGATCAATTATGAAATTATTTCAAAACAATTCATGCTAAATCGACACAGTTGTTCTGGGGAAAGCAGTATTGCTCCCGCATGCGGTAGCGGTTTCGCATCCAAAATGTTCATGTAAAGGCCAATTAGAATATATTATACATTCTGATCATATTTTAAATTTCCCGCTCAAATTATGCTTTCAATTCTTTCAACGATTATTTTGCTAGCCAAGTGAACAGTTGGTGAACTAGAATAATTTCCTTTCTCTATCCTGATAAAAATGGAAAAACTATTCTCCATGCGTGACGATTAGTGCTAGATAAATAACATCTATTAGTTGCGCGGAGCAAAGACTCAATTTAATCCAAATCGATTTTTTTTTCGCTCTCCACAAGTCAAACGACAGTAGTTTTTTAGATCAATTGTAAAGCTATTGAGAAGATCGAACACTGAAATAAATGGTGAAGTGTTGAAGATTTTAGGATATATTCAGTCTAGGCCTATAATTTAGTTTATTTAGTTTAGGTATATTTAGTACATTTAGTATAATGCCGGGATGGTTCATACACTATAAGCCACGACCGCTTCCCTTCCTCTACCCTTCTCATCATCTAAGAAACCTTCAACTCATCATACCATCATCTGATTGAACCATTCATCCGACGCCGGTAAATGTTAGTTATCATCACAGTGCCTCGTTATAGCAATATGAGAAATAAAACCTTCTTTGTGCGTGGATAAAGTATATAAGTCTGAAAGCATAGCTAGTTGGTATAAGAATTGCTATCCATCTCACAGGTTTTGTTTACGTATTCTCCGAACAAATAAGTGTTATTTTTACACTATGAAAATCAGGAAGTATTATCATTTCTTTATTCCACCTCACGTTACAATTAACACGGCACCTCCACTATCAAGTCTGAGTCTGCGTTCGACACTGTTCTCTACGTTCTCCTCCCTTTGAGGCTGCGTTGTGAGCATGGTCAAACTAACATGAAGAAGGTATATTGCCATTGTCTCCTCTAGCACGTCACAGTCACGAGTACTTCGTATCTTTTGAAAAGTGTCTTCGATATCAATGCCAGATACATACATTTACACCCACACACACCCACACACACATATATATATATATATATATATATATATATATATATATATATATATATATATATATATATATATATATATATATATATATATAGTTTAACTTCTTGACCAGTCTTTGAGAACATTTTATAATAATTATTGGAATGGATTTTTGTTTTATATAACATTATGTGAAGGGGTTAAACGACGCACTGTAATGATAGCGAAGATCTATTGGCGTCGGATGGATGATTAATGAGATTATGGGATGATGTGATCAAGGTTTCTTGGGTACTGGGAAAAATAGTGGGAAGGAAGCGATCGTGGCCTATATTGTGCTATATTAACCACGAAAAAAAAACGGGAAGATGGTCGGCGGCGGGGATTGAACCTGGTTTGAAATTCCCCTCGCCACCCGGATCACACGAAGCGAGAACCACTGCGCAACATGTGCCGGTAGAATAGATCTGTATTGGAGAAAGAAGGAACAAACGAATTACGCATTGATCATGGCTATTATAACGCAGCGTATGCGTTTTTGGATGAGCAAATAGGCATATTTAATGGATACCGATGGATTAATGGATATTTGGAATGTAATGGATACCTAAATCTTGAGTTTGAAACAATTGTGTCACAGCCTGTTGGTTTTAATGTTTGCAATGATTAATTTTTAATGTTTATTGTTTTCAATTATTCCACAAATTGATTGGTTATCCCTGTTGTTTTTCTCAATAGATCTCGTAGTAGCTTTGATTGATGCAAAGAAATTATATAACAAATTGTTTTCGTTTATACGGCTGATCCGTTTTATTTGTGACTTCGGAATAATGTACATCATTATCAGATCCCATGAGAGTTGAATTTATTCTAAGAAAGTATTTATTCCACATTTTCTCCCCTGGTATCCTTCTGGAATTTTTGAAAATTCATAGATGTTTTATTTCTCTCAATCAAGTGGTGCTACCGATTGAGCATTGAAACTAGACATTATCGAGTTAGATGATGACACTTGTGTCAGTCAAGTTTCAAGCACATTTGTTCTTTCGTTCACGGAAATAAATGTTCGTTTTTCGAGGGTAAAATTGAGTTTTCGCTTCGATCATCCAATAAAACAGAATAAAATGACTCATAGATCTGTGTCTTTGTGTCTTGGTATTGAAGTTTGAAATAACTATACTCATTTCATATAGTCACTATAACGCTTCGTATCAAATATATTCAACTATTTCATTACTTCGATATCAATAGATAGTTTATTATTAAGAATAAGAACTGGGATGATCGAAAACATGAAGCTTTCTTTCTTGGTGTTTTCACAATTGCACAATGGCAGAGTAAGGAGAACCCACCCACAAAAATGTATCAAATTTTTTGTTATTCATTGATGTATCGATGTTAAGATAATATATTAAAATATTAGAGTGAAAAAAGTAGAAAATTCCAAGAAAATTTTGAAAAAATTAGTTGAAAAATACGGTGAACCGTTACATAGGATACCAACACCAGTAGATAGTTAGCATGAAAATGATAATTGATACATTCGTTGAGTGAACCTTTTTCTATCAGCTGAACTAAATTTCACCAGCATACCTACAGCCGGTTTAATACAAATAAATAGTTTCCGTTACCTTGATTTATTACAAATTTGACGTAACTTTCCCTGGTCTTGTAAGCCACGCGCATGCTGAACTGTTTATTTTCAACTTATCCCATAGGCAGTTGTTTTACAAACACATCGATACCACGCACGATAAAATAAATCAAGAAGTAATCAAATGGTATACGAAACGCTAGATGCATGTTTTATGACCAGTTTCAGTATCAACTAAAGTATAAACAATCATAGTGGCTTTCCCGTATGAACGTATTGTTGTGAAACTGCTTCACACCGTACAGAGCAGTATCTTCTAAAATATGATCAAGCCATAATAAACAATCTCAATATTTTCAAAAATAATCACCCTAGGGATAACTTTTTGCCCTATGGTGACTGGAGATGCCTTATACGTTCATATTTATGGATACGAGTTCATAGCAAGAATTTTGATGAAATACCACATGTATGATCATCTGACTCGATAATCAAAAGATGTGAGGCGCAATCAGATACACCGCTTTTGAGAGAAAAAACATTTTGAAAATTCAAAAATTACCATAAGAATAAACCAGAATATTGAAATATTGAAATGAATACTTTTCTCTAGTATATTCAAACCTTTAGAGAATTCAAGCACATGAATGGTACAAATAATACCAAAGTTTCACAAAATATGATCGGTCCTTTGAAGATAGATATTGTAATGTAATTTTCCGCAGATCTATTGGAGCTATTAAGAAAAGCTTTCAAAATGGAAACAGGTTAAACGAATTGAATAGTCAAACGATTAAAATATGCAATTGATAAAACACGAAGGCTGTGATATGATAGTTCTAAAATCAAGGTGTGCGTATAGCTTAATTCTACATTTCATATAAATAGGACTTCATCGCCCAACTTACAATTAAACAGATGCTGAGCTTCCTAGGCCTATGTAATGGAAAGTTGCACATACCTTGATTTTTAAAGCATTACGTGACTACCTCCATGTTTTATCTATAGCTCATTCTAATCGTTCTATGATGTAGTTGATTATACCTGTTGACTTTCTCAATAGCTTTAAAATTCTTTAATTGATGTGAAAAATTGCATTCATTCTGTTTCTTTAAAACGGCCAATCCTATTCATGTAAAACATTGAAATAGTGTGTCTACTTGTGTTTACATTCCATGAAAATTTGGATTTATTCTGAGACAATATTATTTCGAAAATGTCTCTTCTGGGTAACATTGTTTTGAAATTATCAAAATGATCTGTCTCAAAAGCGGTTCAACGAGTGCGCCTCAAACACATACGATATATCAAGTCAGATGACGTAAGTGCATGCCAAATTAATAACATCAGAATTTGTGCGTTCGTTCGAGCTGTGGGAAAAATGAGTTCAATTGAGTCGTCTCGTAGCTCATCCAATTACGTGATGGATTTTATTGACTCTGTTTATGAAACAAGATTATATTAGTGACCGATATTAAAATTGTTTCTTATTTGCCGTCAGATTGTGTCTTCCCTCTTTTCCTTTTTTGATTCGATCGAGTTTGGAATCGTCCGAATTTTCCATTAGCTGACTTTAACTCTTGGCATAACAGTTGAATTATATTGGCATGCCAATACATGATCGTGCTTACTGAATGAACGACAGCAAAGAATTCCATCCCACTCTTATGAACATGTGTCTGTGTTCTCTTGTACCTGATGCTTCAGGTAACATGGTTCGACTGATAAACATAAAAATTTTCTGGACCCCCTGACTCATCCAACTTGAAACCGTATAGTTTTGGGCCAAATCGGTCGCACCACTTTTGAGATGAACCATTTCGAAAATTTTAAAACCCCAACAAGATTAGGTCGAGTGGCAAAATTTTTAAAATAAAACTAGGCAAACGCAGGATGTGCGTTGTACGATGAGCGAGATGTCTATATAAAGTATAATCGAAAACTCTACAAACCTTGATCATTTGAAATGAACTTCATCCGTTGTCAATGAATCTAGAAAGCCGTGACTTCGACAATGCAACATTTTTCAACTAATATTTCTATCTTTTCGATGAATAAAATACATTTATTATATTATTTTCTCCAAAATGGCTGGTCCGAATATCAAACCAAATTTTTATTCATGTATATTATTCTTGTGTTCACATTTGTGGAAAATTTGAATAATATTGAAGAGATTTTATTTTTCATTTTTTTCCGCTCAGCCAAATCTTATGGGGTTTTTAGAAACTTCTAAATGATGTTTCTCAAAAATGGTCCAACCGATTAGACCTCAAAACTATACAGTTCTAAGTTGGATAAGTTTGCATATAAAAAAAAAAGTTTCATGTCGATCGGTCAAACCCTGCGACCTGTGCAGTGTTTACAAACAAACAAAAAAAAAAAAAAAATCTCCAAAACGGCTGGTCCGAATATCAAACCAAATTTTTATTCATGTATATTATTCTTGTGTTCACATTTGTGGAAAATTTGAATCATATTGAAGAGATTTTATTTTTCATTTTTTTCCGCTCAGCCAAATCTTATGGGGTTTTTAGAAACTTCTAAATGATGTTTCTCAAAAATGGTCCAACCGATTAGACCTCAAAACTATACAGTTCTATATTGGATAAGTTTGCCCATAAAAAAAAAGTTTCATGTCGATCGGTCAAACCCTGCGACCTGTGCAGTGTTTACAAACAAAAAAAAAAAAAAAACGCACAGACAAAGCTCCGTAAGACTTGAGTGAAAATCTTCGCTACGCTCATCTAACTATAGAGAAAAAATCTTACTGAATGACAATACAAACATGATTATTGCGAACTTTCATTGAAATCGGATGAATCAGCTTTTCTTATTCCTTATGCAGTATCTCCTTATTCCTTATGTCGACACGGTGATGAGTCACGATATTGTAGACTTGCCAGTTTGAGTTACCAATGTGTGTAGAGATCTCGAGTATATTTCATAGAAGTCAATGTGTGTAGAGTTTTTGAGTAGACTTTTTACAAATATCTCTCTCATCTTCCAACGTATGTGCTGATTTTGCTTTGTATTGTGTTGTAAATAATTCAATGAGAACTGATCGTTGCATTTCTAAATGCGTTATCGTTTGGTGCAACGTGATACAAACACACGTAAATCGATAAACACAACTGGCAAGAGACTGTCATTGAATATACGTAGTTAATTAAATGGCCGCCTAATTCCAACCCGCCACTCTCAAGAAACGTTTATTGCGATTAGTTCGACATTCACTTCACAGCCACTTCACATCCATTGCATTCCATTATATAACATTCCAAAACGAATTCAGATGTATACTGGCGGTCACATAGATGGTCGACCAAGCTACATTACCATTATTTACTGGCATGCATGCATTTAAACTAGCAGACTTATATGTACAATTCCGGTCATGTAGAATCTTCTTTTCTCAAATTCAAATTCCAATTGAATTAGCGAAGCGAAGATTAAATTTAATCGTAATCTAAAAAAAACGAAAATTTCAGTTGATTATTGTTTGTTTGCTTAACGACCCCACCAACAGTTAGGTTATGCGGGGGTACGAGTGAGCTGGTGATTATGATCTGTTGTTCGTGCACCACAGCTCAAACAAAAGTACTAATTCAGTTGAAACTTGGCATACACAACTGTCATCATCTAATACGATACTTAATAGTTTTGATTCACAATCGGTTGAACTACTTTTGAGAGAACTCATACCGCAGTTTGTAAAAACCACATAAGAATAACCCTGGAGGAGAAAATTTGTAAAATATGTATCCTTCGAATAAATTGAAATTTTCACGGAATTTCATAATGATGATGGTTCACTTTGTTCCGATGTTTCAATCAATCGTATCAGCCATTTTGTTGGAAATACATATATAATGAATTTTTTCACATCAACCAATGCTGCTAAGGAACCCATTAGTAACATCAACAACAGGACTAACCAATTGAATCGTAGAACGATTAAAATGAGTGTTGAAGAAAACAGGTCGCCACTGACACAATTGTATTCAAGGTGCATATATATATGGCTTTACTATCACATTTCTTATAAATGTGCTTGTACCAGTCATCCAACAACCATATCTTGAGTTTTACTAATATATAAAAATAGAATCTACACAAATATAACCAATCGTTATTTCATAGACTACGCGTGGAGTTCCTACACATTGTCTTCTAGTTTTAGTGCTTATAATACCAGTACTATATTTTCTTCAGGATGCATTTAATGATTTTAATGTAGCTTGATCGACCACTTTATGTGACCGCAACCCTACATAGAACATTTGCAGCCACACCATAAAAAACGAACAAATGACCTTTATATTGTTATTCATTTGAAACGGGTTGACTGCATATTCATTGTGGGACCGCACAGTGCTCCAGTTAAGCTTGGATCAGCAAGGACATACAACACATTGAGGCTACGTAATGTGGAAAAAATCCAGCTTTGGTCGATTTAGATTTACATATTATACCATCACATAAATCCAGTGAGACTAGAAGGAAGTTCGCCCGACTAGCCGGCGATGTTACGTCACAAAACAAACACTCTAAAACGTAACAAACTCTTGTTTGGAACGAACTGAAGATGTAATAATCTCTTTCCGAAGGAAAGATATTGTGTTACGTATTTAAAGAGAATAGAAGTCTGAAAGACAATGGTTCGCCAGCCATATGGCGTTGGTTCACATCCCACATGAGAGTTGGTTGGTTTGTTTGTTTGCTATATCGAGTCCACTCATCTTGCCCCAGTATGCCTACAACACTGGAGAGATAGACACACACTCACGACGGTATAAACCAATAGGAGAAGCGCGGTTCGTGTGAGTATCGCGAAATGCGAGCGAAGAACTTGAAATGTTTTTTTCCGAAATACATTATTTTGTCGAGCGTCCGATTGTGTAGGTGATGCTATTTCTTGGACTAGCGCGGTGCCACTTTTCAGTTTATATCGTCCATTCAATACACTTTTGTAGCCACTAAAGGAGAATGTGGTCTACCAATCATACTGAGAAAACTTGAGTAATTACATATTATCTCACTGCAACTTACCGGAAATACTTAAATACCCCAAAAATACCTGCACATGTAGCTCAGTGCCAACAAGATAGCCCTATGATACCGGGATTTTGAGGGTTCGATTCTCGTCACAGGCCATAGTTTCCTTCTGTTATATCCTATATAAGCTATGCCGGGATAGTTCCCACAAAATGAGCAACAATCGCTTCCTTCCCACTTCCAATTACCTAAGAAACCTATCTGCACTCATTATCTCATTATCTCATCATTCATTCATCTGATGTCAAATACATCTTGGTTAACATTACGCACAGTGCGTTCGTTGAACCCAATATTACGAACTAAATAACTGTAAAAACGTGGGTATAATTACATAATCTCACTGCAATCTGGAGAATCCAATGCTTTTTAAAGACGTAGTTACGTTTCCGATCGTAAACCCAGTAATGAAATCATTTCACCCTAAAAATACGACAGCTGAGCCAATATAACGGGATATTTGTGTTTGTTCTGTTGATAGACGACCTTCTTCTCTCGTGGTTTCAAGTATATGAGTGCTTTCTTGGTGGTCCTGAATGCTGCTATAAATATCTGTGTATTACGGTTCTTGAGTAGAGAAATGAGTTGATCAACAAAAAATGGGTTAGAATAAAAATGGTTGCTATAAAATAGAAAATATGTAAAATGTAAAATCACAAGTCTAAAATGTAGGCAATGGCACAACAATTTCAACATTTACCGGACATATCGGAAGCAGAAATATTTGAAATGCTTCAATTTAGGTAATGATAACTGAGATTTATTGGCATTGGACGGATGCGTAATGTACACTTCTCAAACTCAGAAATCAATTATTTACATTTTTACAATAAAATAATACATTTTGTCGAACAGTATTATTTCATATTGTGTGTTGTGATGAAAAAAACAATCCGAACCCATACTTCTACATGGTGTGACACCAACGTTTCTTTTTATTCATTCTTTGCATCAATTGGTTCTCGTTTTATAGCAAACACTGAGAGGAATTTAGCATAAATGTATTCGTAATGTAAAAACAACACAGTTCGAGCTCATGGAAGTCGATGCAGCGAAATATCAGTTTGTTTAACTTTGGAATAAGTATGAGGTAATGGATATACTCTAAAACGGAAGAAACGTAATATATTTTCAATATCTTCAAGATGGTTTTAGTGAAATCTATTCAACTTATATCGCCCTCCGCACAATATTAGAATCCAAGATTAATAATTTTATTTCGCAATATTTGGAAGGTTATTCAAAATGATGTGCAATAAAATCATACTAGACATATTAAGCAGCCCTCCGTAGCTCAATCAAGAGAAACACCGCTTCAGAAACTAAAATCACCGTTGAGCGTGAGTTCGAGTCCCACTTAGGACATGGGTTTCTGTTAACGTCGTTTAACTTATCATCTCTTCAAAGTTTCAGTATCAACTGCTCATAGTTATAGGTAGATTAGTGAAACAATTGGGGGTTTAGTGATAGAAGTGTATAAAATACCACTTGTTCAGAAAGAATAGCTAAACCAAATAGGCTACGGAGGATGGCGAATTTTCAGCTCAATCTACATCTACAGACCTTGGATTACTTCAAACTATCAAAAACCTTACCTGTAACTTGTTGCTATTTATAGAGCAACCTGTCGCATATACACTTTGTATTACATGTTTTGATCCTGATATTCGATGAATCATGAAACGTATACTTTTATTGCGTTTCTTCGTTATATCTCATTCGATTCTGGTGTGATAACAATATTAAAAAACAGTTTGCAATCGATTGGTCAATTTTTCTGATCTGTATGCAGCGTACAAAATTACAAAGAAAAAAAATGCAGCCAATTTTTTTCGGTATGTGAAATGGAAGTCTTCGCTACGCTCATCTAACAATATCACAATTCTGAGAAAATTTCGTGACCAACGAATGATTTTAAAAATGTTCACCAATCTCCACCCCCGCCACCCTCAAGTGGTGGCGAAATTCGCCGTCCTCCGTAGCCTATTTGATGAGCTATCTTTTCTAAGTATGTGGTAGAATTTATATGTTCATATCAGCAAACCCCGAAGAGTGAAAGGTCAAAGAGTCAGAGGTCAACGGTCAATCAATTGGTCATTTTCCGGTACAATATATTCTCTGTTTACCCCAGAAATTATTTCGCACAATACATTCATTGTATCATGTGAGAAAAATAATCAGAATTTGTCAAACAACCTTGTCAATGAAAAATATAAAGACTCACCCCAAAATTTCCACCCCCGCCACCCCCCAAATAGTTGTAAATTTCGCCGTCCTCAGTAGCCCATTTTGTTTGGTGTTGAGCTATTTTTTCTGAGCATGTGGTAGACTTTGTACACTTTTATCACTAAAGCCCTAATGGTTTTTTATATTCAACCTAATCTACCGGACTATCATTCGTACCCCCGTATAGCTCAGTGGTTGGTGGGATAATTAAGAAGACAATTATCAATCAATCTGTTGAGGGTATAAAAATGGTATGTGTTTCAGTGTTATTAGAATATATCATATACCATTCAAGAGCTATCACCAAAACAACTCGTATATTTCGCTAAATCGACTTCCAGATACCCTATACAGTGAACCTACGAAACATTTTCAGTGTCAACACAGCATATACCCGATTGTGGTGACATTCCGTCTGAACATATTCTGAACCTCTGAGACTCTGGACCTCTTCTAAAATACATAATGAACATTCACAAAAGCTTACACATGTTATTTGTATGTAGCATTACGCCATCAGGTAAAAATCGATGGCAAAAATATCGAATGTCACTGTGACATACAAGTGATCTTTCTACCCTTATTATTACAAAATTCTTGTCGTTGGCATTGTAGAATAATATTGTCTGCATCTTATGATGTACTTGCTAATTTTATATCTTCCACTGTTGAAGTTTCATTAATTTTGATGTCTGTGAAAATTTAATCTCCCTGACGATGTTTTTTACTCCATTGATGATGGGAACGTCTTAAATACATCGTTACTGTACAAAGAGAAACACCAAAGAAACATAATTAAAGTCGAACCGTATTTTCTGCGCATTATAAAAATGTCGGTGTCATCAATGCTTTTAAGAGCCACTTCAATTAAATGTTTACATCCATTACGAATATAATTATTAAAATCATGGCATCCTTGGCCCGATTCCTCAAGGCCATACGCTGCTTAAAAGATCTTCCTCAAACTAATCTTTCCAATACTGCTGCGGCGATCGTGAGACGAATTGGATGCAACGTTTTAAGAGAACAACATCGACGTCGGCGTCGGTGTCGGGCGGTAGCGACGCTTTAATACGTCATTGAAATTCTGTTTGAGCAACTTGTTGTTAACTTTATTGAGATAAGATTACAACTGGGCGTTGAAGTAATTATTTATACGAACACGTGTAAACGCCACCGTATCGACAAGACGTGTGAAACGGTGTGAAATTGGTGCCGAAAACAAACAAGCCAACTTAACGGCACAACATTATTATTAGGAAGAGAAATATGTAGAGTGTTTGCATAAACTAGCACGTGTTATGTCAACATCATTAAAGAATGGTGAAATGTTTTGGTTATAAGGATCGTTTTTGATATAGATTTGGTGATTGAGGGATGATTAGTGTATTGACTTGTTTGTTGGAAAACAGAACATATTTGATGTCATATAGTTATTCTTCGATTGATGATCGAATTGATTGATGTATACATTTGTCACCTGAATAGAACAATACAAACATCAGTGTGATGCACAATATATGGCGGGTTGTGAATAAAGTACGTAAAATATTTTGATTCTATTTTCTTTTACTTTAATATCATGATACACTTTTAGGATGCTGTATTTGTTGATTCATAGTAAATTTATTTGTCAAAAGTATGTTTTCTAATATTTCATATGAAGAAACAGCCTCAAATTTGTAGACGACCTTCATCTTTCGTGAACACACGTTTTTACCTCCAAATGAGTGACGTTTGTTTACAGCAAAGCACTCGATCAAAGATAAACCTGCATAACCCGCTGCAGAGTGGAATCAAAGAACCGAAGATACTTCACTCAACTTGTACTAAAAATAATCTCATCTGTTTCCAGTTTCAACAATTCCATAGTGACGTCATTCTTCTGACGTCTGATTATTTGCTTGTACCAACCTGAACACATTTATCTGACATTAAAAGTGATACTTGATTATATAATAAAGTTTGAAAGCAAAGTTGAATAGTTCATTTTTACATTGTTTCGTACAAGTGCAGTCATCATCATGAACAATTATGCAAGGCAAACGAAGCATAATATGCTTTGTTAGTTGAGCGAAATATTTATAGGCCTATGAAGTACAATCAAAAAGTCTACACACCAAAATAGTTCATTCGGTAAATATCGAATCGAGAAAGCCGTGAATCTCGCCAACATAATTCGGCTAACATTTCTATCTTTTTGATGAATATAAAACATGTATCAAATTATTTGCTACAAAATGGCTAAACCGAATTGAACACAAATTTGTAATGATGTGCATCATGTATGCGTTTACATTCGATGGAATGTTTTGCTTTCTGAGTTCTGAGAGAGAGATTCTATTTTTCAAGTTTTTTTCGCTCAGCCTAATCTTATGGGGGTTTTAGAAAAATTGAGATATTTTTCAAAAATGGTCTACCAAAATGCAATGCAGTTCCAAGTTGAATAAGTCTACGTTAACAGAAAAAGTCTCTTCTCGATCAGACAAACCGTCAAACCAGTCAAACGCTTACAAACAAACAAAAGAACAAGCAAAAAACATACAAACAAAGCTCTATGAGAGGGGGTGGAAATCTTCGTTAAAATAATGCATATTTCGCATCTAATAATGGAGTTCTGACAAAACTAGAACATAGTAATTCAAATCTTGGGCCTCTATTGAAGTTATCGTACCAATAGTTAGGAAATAGCGTTCTAGAGCTGTGCAACGAGCTATATTGAAAACCAAAAATGTGCTTTTGCCATGGTACAGATTACACCACTTTCTTATATATTGCTCTATGCAGCTAAATTTTAATTAAAATTGTGTGCTTCATAACATTTCCATGCCGAAAACAGAGAAGCAATTAAATTTAGGGTCTACGTCTGCACATATAATGTTCGCTCAGCGTTTTTCCTGTCCAAATTGAAATCTTCTTCACAGAAGATATCCCATACAAATCGAAATGAAATAGTACAAATTAAGTAAGCATCGAGTAAATAATAATTCCCTCTTATAATTTCAATGATGTGTATATTATTCTATGTTTATGCTATATACATTTATATTTCCACTATTTTTTAAAAGAAATAAAAATAGAATAAGTAAATGAAATTTCCTCAATAATAGCATTGGGTAGAATATTCGATTTTTCAGTTTTTCCGATTGAATTGAAATTTTCACAAAATGTTACCGGTATTGCTGTTTTATCTAAATCATATTTCTATAAAGTTTGAAGAGCTTCCAATTGGTCAATTCAAAAAACATCACCTTGGATAATGGATTGGGATATTTATATTGAATGATATTCGAAAAATGAATCATATTGAGATAAAGTTTGTCAGTGAAAATCTACAGGTTTTGAGGTTATGAGTTACAAAAATGAAGCGATATGAACAAATGGATGAAAAAGAAAGGCTTGTAATAATTTCAAAATCGAGGTGTGTAAAATAGAGGGCTCTGGAGTAATTCCATATAACTATCTCGCTCATCTTACAACGCATATTCTGCGTTCTCTTATTCATTTAAACACAATAAACCCGTGCTTCCTAAAGCCTGATTCTCACTCCCATTTTTTCCTTGTCGTCCGAAACAATTTCGGAGCGAATTCGGTCACTGGTTTTCACTACGCTTTCTCATCACGACTCTACCTCGCGATCTTTGTCCTATACCCCACGACTTCAATGAATCCAAAGAATCGAACGGGCAGAACTAGCTTTTGGGCGCAGCGATTGGTTGTCAAATCCAGACCGTCTGAAACAACAGGAGGGCCGTGGCGTAGAGATTACAGAAAATATTGTCGTAGCTGGTGAAATGTATGAAGCTCCTCTACGCATCATCTAGCGACGAGTGTGTAATATGAATTACAATGAAGAAATTATTACTAAATCGACAGCGTGAGTTTTGATTTGCAATAAAACTTTGAACAAAAAGTGACAGTGTAAATAATTTAGCATCATGTATAAAAGAGTGAAAATTTCGAATGGAACGAAAATTTTCTTGGGCCTGTCAGTTAAATACGTTTGCGCATTTTAGTTGCGCAGTGGTTTCATGACGGAGCATGCTCTAGTAGACGTGTGCACTGGCGTCGGAACCGGGGGAGGGAGGGGGGGGGGGGGCAAGGGGGGCCATTGCTCCCCCCCCAACTTTTGGCCAAGGGTGGGCAGAGGGGGGGCAAGAAAAAGGTCTTGCAAGACTCAATTTGAAAAGACGAGAAATAGAAAAGACGAAAAAATAAGGAAGAGAGAAAGAAAGGAAGAAAAAAAAGAAAGAGAAGAAGGAAAGATGTATATAGATGGATTAATATCGTACATAGACTCATATATTACATTGCATAGAAAATGAAATATCAGATGGGCAGCTTCAGTTCTATGAGAAAATTGATTTTGATATCAAAATTCCATCTGAAACACGTTGAACCATATTAAAAAAAGGTGTCATATAAGGACTTTGATGTACTGTATCAAAATGACAGCTCTGGTACGTAGTTTATTAGTTAGTAGAAATCAACAAACAACACTATGCAATTCTTCCAGATGTAAATCATTTATTACAATTTTTGTATATTTCCAAAAATATAACAGTCGTATAACGATGACAATAAAGTGAAATGGAGAAAGGGAACTTCCAATAAGGGTCGATTCAAGGGGTTGGGCAATGAGCGTGACAGCCAGGGGCGCCAAATTTTGGAGCGTTATCGGCGCACATTTGTGACATTCTAGTTACAATAATATTCCATAAATCATATTCTATTTTACTTATGCATTATTGGATGGAGTAAATGTTATCATTCGAACAGCATTGTTATGGAATGATAGATTTATTTTCTTGGAACAGCCATTCAGCAAAACTAGTTTCCTTACCTCACTAAAGAATGCATGAATTCCAGAAATTTCTTGTAGTTCCCAAACCCGTAGGATCGTACTTAAAAGGAGACATTTTCGAAAATTTACCAGCGGGGCTTGATTCCTTTCTCGCTTGCATTCACTTTCACTTTCCGCATTCAGTTTTTGGGGCTCACAATTGAGTCCTTGCCCGTGGCGCTAAAATCACACAGAACAACCCTGCAGTTACAATAACTATGATTTGCAAATATCACTTGAGCACCGGTTCTATAAAACAATTAAGGGGTCCTTGCCCCCTTGCCCCCTGAGGGTCGCAGGCTTCGCGTTAACTGGCCTTTGCACAACCGGTCCGGTGACCTAGCCCGGAAAAAATGGCTTCAAAAAATCTGAAAAACCGGTCAATAAAACCGCACAATAAATTGTGGTGTGTTCACAAAATTAACGGTTGATTAGTTTGTTTAATTAGGTGTTTTACAGAGATATATTTGTTTGTGATACTTGCACTGTTTGATTAATACAGTCACCATATATTTAGGAATGTAATAATGATATGATTGGATGCAATTGGATCTTTAAAAGTATCACAATAAAAAAAAAAAAGTATTTTTCTCTTGAACTTGACAACCTCACAGATGTTTTTCTACATTTATTGACATAACATTTTCTCAAATTATAATTTAATCTCTGAATAACATTTTTCATTCACGAAATTCATAGTTGCACACAGCTTTTTAGCACAAACCATGGCCAGCCGTTGCAATAATGAATGATTTATCATACAGGTAGAGGTGCCGTGTTTTCTCGAAAACTTCAGAAAACTTCGAATATTTCATTCACCGAAGTGTTCACCATCACATACAGTCAATAAACCCCGTGCACCATCCGGTTCTTGGAAAACCGGCGTTGGAACCGGAGGGGGGGGAGTTGAAGGAAGGACATTGCCCCTGCTATCTTTTGGCCAAGGGGGGCAAGTAAAAGGTCTTGCAAGACTCAATTTGTCTCGCCGTTTCCTGTTGAAACCCACTTTGTTAGAATTAGCTGTTTTTTTTTTATGTGGACCCTATACTTCCTTCCCCCATGAGTCGCAATTGTTGAGCTTGCCAATTATTGTGCAAATTGTGCAAATTACACTGCATATAAGTATAAAAAAAACATTGGGCCTAACACTATAAGTCACTAAAACATAGACTGATACACTCTTACGATTAATAAAAATATTGACATTCAAAATAATAGTAATAACAAGGCCTATGTGGTGATAGACAATATAAACTGGATGACAATGTAGGTCCCATATATAAGTCCCAAATAATAGTAACTGAATCATTATCATTTCAACACACTTCATATTTCATTTAAACGATCCAATATAGGCTTAAACTTAGTGTAATTGACGATAAAGATAAGTTCTATACGCTTAATAATTGACAAATGGAGTAGATGTTTGAATTTTAAAATATACCCACAGGGCACAGAAAATGTTACATAACTTTAGTTTTGTGTACCAAGTACTCTTCTTGTCACAAAATACAATTTCTGTAATGTTTTTGGGCATGATTGAGGCGGAAGGAAGTTGAAGCAACGACGTAGAAGAATATGCGCAACGGAGGACGGTCGGATGTTAGATGAGGCACCAACAAAAGACACGCCAAGTCAACTTGCTTCCGAAATGAGAAATTCGAGAACTGAATGAAGTGGTAATAGAAGATGCATTATTAACTTATTCATACCAACTACGAGTTTTATTAATGCCGAAACTTCACACAAAGTTATTGTGCCGCAATAGTCAACCAGCATGTGGGTATTTTATTATATCTTGAAAATAAGACTCTGCCTTCAAATGAAATGTTACCATTAGAAGAAACAGAGTAACAATTAAAAAACAAAGTGACTATTCAGACGGATAGTCAAAACCATATTCTAAATGATTCATCGTTTTGATTGAGTTATGTTTTGTGACGTAATAAGGGAACGAAAGTGGTTTATTGTATTGTGAAAATTATAATCAAGTAGGTGTTTTATCATTCTCACAAAATGTGAATTTATTCACAGTGTTATTGAACCAATTGCATAATTGACCTTTTTTATGTCAGGCAAACGATGGAGAGGAAATATCAGAATCGCGTATGTGCCAACTCATATCTACTTTAAAGAATATAATGCTTTATAAAGAAATTAATTAATTCAATTCGTTAAAGACGATTAATTGTCAGAAAATTGAAACAAACTGGATCGTTGAACGATTTGAAAAGCAAGCCACAAGTAGAACGTAAAGGCTTTGACCTATTAATGGTTTCAAAATCGAGGTCTGTGTATAGCTTCTCTTTATAATTTACGAATAACATAATATGCATATATCGCTCATCCATATGAGCGCTCATAAAAATAAGATTCACATTTTATATCTTTATACTTTTTACAAGACTATGGGATACAAGACTATGAGGTAGGCCTATTATAAATATCTATGTTTCTCAAGAGTTGGAATTTTGATATATCCAGCCCTTCGAAAGTTATCACCAAAAGACTGCTATATTTCGCTAAATTGACTTCAATGTCCTCCTAATATATCGCTGGCTGCACGAAATTGAAAGAAATTTTGAATTTTCCGGTTTTCTCGTATATTTGAGTTATGACTTCAAAATGTCATGAAAAACTACTGGGAAACTGTTCTACTGATTCTTTTCATCGTGCTGGAAACGAGCTGTCGTAATAGAAATTGTGTGTAAATAAAAACAAAAATACGCTACATTTTCCTCATGAAGATCCGAATAAGAAGTGAAACGGATGTCAGCACTGATAACTTTATTAGGTCTATTATAAGAGCATTATTTCTGGCGGAATTCAGCAGATCGGTTCTTACATTTAACCATGATAGAAGCATATTAGTTCCTAGGAAATCCCATTCCACACTGAATATCGCCTTTTTTACGGTTGTAATGTACTATCATTTATCTAATATTTGTATTGTTATTATCCTTATTGTGTCGTTGATATTACTAAAACCCAAAAGATGAGACAATTTTGTTATACTGTTATTAATATTGTAACACTAACATAAAATTTCAATATAATATTGTATTCATATGCTCCGCGCAGTGATATATTTGATATTTGATATATATATATATATATATATATATATATATATATATATATATATATATATATATATATATATATATATATATATATATATATATATATATTTGACATGACATTAATTCAAATGAACCCATAGAACCTAGCCTAGCCTAGCGCATATCTTACATATCCTACTCGAACCTTTACCCAACCGTTATAATTTGACCGACTTTACCCCACATATCTTATACATATAAAATTGTATTTTGTGTTTGC
The DNA here is from genome assembly GCA_907164805.1 of Brachyptera putata. Classification (NCBI taxonomy): domain Eukaryota; kingdom Metazoa; phylum Arthropoda; class Insecta; order Plecoptera; family Taeniopterygidae; genus Brachyptera; species Brachyptera putata. Next base: position 7,805,815 of record OU015462.1, on the reverse strand, counting down.
ATATTTGAGCAGTATGAGCTACAATAAATAATGTACATAATTATCGTATGTAATTATACATTGTAACAATCTCGAATGCATATATAAAGGAGTTTGAAGTTGAAAAAGAGAATTGAATCTGATACAGGCTACCTATAACCATATTACGGCTGTACCCGATTCTATTTCTGTTGTTCCTCTCGTCTCATCACTAGACTTTTATTTTCATATTCAACACAATACGTTATCAAACTGTATCACAGTATTTGTGTAACAGTTCTCATTTTATATAAATATTTTCTATTAAAAAAAATTGATTTTTTGAATTATATGCCCAATTTGTTTGCTGTGTGTATCCAAATTACTTTATTCGAATATTATTTCGAATTCAGAACGTCACTTATGCCAGACACCAGAGTTATTTATTGATAACAGTATAATAGGCTATATAATTTTCTTCATTAATTGATCCTATTTCAAGGTATTTTCCCAATTAACAGAATTGTAGGCCTGCGTCTCAACATAAAAAAATGAACTTTTGTCAAGTGTTGCTTTATGTTTTTTTTCTTTGTTATACGATCCACAAAGAGCTTCATCAATGTGCTTACACAAGAAAAGGATATTTTATAATATGTATGCATTCTATATATGAAATGAAGTTAGCGTGTGTGTAGGATGACGTTTCCCGAGAAGTATTCAGATTTATAGAATTGAAACTTGAGAACGAATTGAATACGAAGGTTCATGAATAGAGTCGCCTTTTTCTCAACACTTTGTTTTAGTCTGCAGGGAATAAGAAAAGTATAAACAGAAATCTTCTTAGAGTATAATATAGAAACTGAAGTAATATCTGGCAGATGGAAACCAATCGAAATCTCCTTGATCTTCATTAAATAACTGAGCAAACACAGCATTGGCGTCACAAGAAGATTTTTGTATGAAAATCAAAAGCTATCAAAATCAATAATCAATAATCAAAAGCACTCAAAAGCTATTCACAAATGAGAAAGGTGGTCAAGTACTCTTTGATCAAGCTGCTAGTACACAACATTTTTTTAGAGATACGATCTGCTAAAAAGACTGCTCTATCGCAGTTGAAACGTCGAGCAGTAATTAATATATTCTAGGCAAACGCAGCATTTGCAATGTGAGATGAGCCGTGAGCGAGGTATTTATGTGAAGTATAATCGAAATCTCTTGACACCTTATATAAGAATACCAAAGACCTTAAATCTAACCAAGCTGGAAGACGCAAAACCGAGCCTTCTAAGCGACGACAGAACGATGCGAGCGCGTATCGGAGTGGAGTGAAGTATTTTTTTGGTAGGCCAGTTGGAATGATTTTGAAAATATTTTTTCACACCCTCTTTGAATCACATAATTATCCAAGTTTTGCTTTTTCTTCGAAATAATTCATTTCATTGAATATTATAGTTCCATCATGAACTATACCGCTATCTGTATTATTATCGAGTGTTTTAACTTGTTATCCAGGCAAAAGCGAAGTAATTCTTTAGATTCCCAAGAGATACGGAAATGTAAGTACAACAAGGCTAGGCCAATTTAAATATCTGTTCTTTGGTATAGTAGCCTACTATTTATGTTAGAAAATGTGTGTAAATGATGAAAAATATGATAATCACATCAGTTCGGTGTTATACGCATTCGACATTGATGGTAAAGCAGATATCTATCTTCTAATTCACTCCAATCCGACAGGTAGTGTTAGTGATCAATGTCGCCAAGCGTTACATGGTAAACGAGATAAGTGTTGTGTCTTCTTAGATAATAGGGTCTTTGAATATACTTCTCTCGGCAACTTAAAAGAGTCTATAGAAAGCGGTGAATCTCTGCACCAGGTTTCTGCTATTTCTTTTAAATTTACGAACATGTATTAAATTATTTTCTTCGAAACGGCTCATCCAATTCAGATAAAAATTTGGTATAAAGTGTATTTCCTAGATGTTTATGTTTACATGTTTTTTTGGGAAAGATTTTACTCTCCAAATTTTCTCGCCAGAAACTTCATGATGATGATTTTTCAAAAATAGTTCAATCGACTTGATCCAAAATCTATGTTGCTCAAAGTTGGAGCCCATAAAAAGTTACCCAAAAAAATTAAAGGATAATCCAGATAAACTTAAAATTTTAAAAATACGTAATAACCCGAATCCCCCTAATTTCAATCGACCTGTGCAGTGCTTACAAACAAACAAAAGAGGGTAAAAACGCACACGGATACAAATCTGCGTGAAAGTAGGATGGAAGTCTTCGCTATCGCTCATTCGATAAGAAATCATCGCCAAGAACCAGTACAACCAGTCAACCACCAGTACAGAAACTAAGGCAGAATAAAGATCAAGCAACGAGATACCAGTAAAACTTAAGATCCGATACTTTATGGTTGGGTATATTAAATAATGCCTTTGCCCTGCGTGAAGAAAATAAGTAATTGTTTCTCTTTTGCATTTACTCTACTTCCTTTACAGTCCGCAATGATTCATTTTTGCGTACTTTAAAATGGACGATTATTTGTATCCATTTATTTTATTTTTTATGTTTATTTTTATTTTGAATTATATTTTTTATTCGACTTTTAAACATTCACTTCAATACTTACACTTTGATTTATATAAGAGCAAATTTGATGCTTATTAAACTTTTAACAGCCATCTTGATTGGATACGCCAGTCTCTTTTGGCAGTCTCTTCAGAACTGAAAGAACTGAATAAAGAAGGCGGTGTCTCATAATATACAATTTCGACAGAAAAAGTTGAAAGTGCGCTGTCAGTGGTAGACAGTGGAACTTGTAGAAAATTACAAAATTAAGGTACACATATCTCAGCAATGACATCTATTGAAAATGTAACAATGTTGACAGTTTATTTGGAACCTTTCTGCGGCCATTTTGGCATTTTAGACGCGCGCTCTGTTGTTACTTCTAGTGTCGAATAGCCTACTTACCCCTTCCACATGCTAAAATGTGATTAATTCTTTCCTCGAATAAGTAAACAATTTTCATCCAGCTCCTTGAGAGGAGATTTCATAGAGTAGATAAAGCTTGGCAATAACAGCTATTCTATCATGGTATAGGCCTATTCATTGAGTATTATTCTTTAATTCATTCTTTATGATTAATAATTACACAACTGCTGAAAAACTATGTTTAATATGTATAATATATAATATATGATATATATGATATATGCAAATATTAATATATATATATATATATATATATATATATATATATATATATATATATATATATATATATATATATATATATATATATATATATATATATATATGTGTGTGTGTGGGTGTGTGTGTGTGTGTAACAAATCAATGCTACCGGATGAAAACATGTGTGTGTGTGTGGGCGGTGGTAGGGGAAGAGTTTGTCAGGTTCGGGTGGGGAGGGGGGAACAAGGGATGATTACGCGGGGATGATAATAGTTTGCGACGCATATTCAGGAGGGTGTCATGTATAGCTGTTGGACACTGATAGACGAGGATGAGGAGGGTTGAGATTGTGACCTCAATTTGAAAAGTGGAAAGTACGTAAATGTGTGTCGGAATAACTTGGGCACAAATTTAATCAATTAAAAAAAGAGGATGGCTAAGAATAAGTGAGAAAAATTGTATAATTGTTGATGTATTCTGAAATCTGAATGAGAGAATGCTGCTTGAATACTGAACAGTTTCCTTGTATACTATACTATATAATATGAAGATGAACTAAACCATCATAGGGTATCACGCATGATGAAAGAAAAAATGTGTAAACGTATTGACTAGTATTAAGAGAAACGTTTATTGAATTGAAAGGGATTTTCGAAGAGTAGTCGCTAGAGAGAGTGGTTACTCGGAATGTGAATCTTGACAAATATTGAATCAGATTTAACAGAAGTGGTGCGAAGTTACAGATGAGAATTATTCAAACGAAGTATCAATTAAGGGATGCCAGAATTCCGAGCAAAATACGCGAAGCAGATGAAATGTAGTTAATTCACATAAGCCATGATACACGGGTAGATGAATTGTTGAATATATATTGTGTGTGTGTGTGTGTATATATATTCATATGTATATATATATATATATATATATATATATATATATATATATATATATATATATATATATGTATATATACATATATATATATATATATATATAATATATATATATATATATATATATATATATTATATATATATATATATATATACATATATATATATATATATATATATATATATATATATATACACATATATATATATATATATATATATGGATATTGATAATTGTTTCGGGTGTAAATATTCGCTGAATCCAGCGAATATATATATATATATATATATATATATATATATATATATATATATATATATATATATATATATATAATATGTGTGTATAATTATTTTGTACCTACGTTCAGTACTGGGTACATTATAGTACATAATTGACTGTGATGCTTTTTGCATGACCCATAGACATAGACTCACGACTCGTTCCACCTTCGCCTACTAGAAGCAATCTATAACTAAAATTAAAATCCATTTTTTCATTGAATATCTCAATATCTCATTCACATCATTTTGTTTCTGGTTTCTTATTCTACTCTTCGAAAGTTTTTTTCTTTGTTTCACGCTACCGAGTCAGGACATCTTTCATTGAATACATAACTAATGGCTCTGAATACTGACAATGAGATTCGCGTGAGCAAAATGTTGAAATACTTCTCTGATGGGATGTGCCGCAAAAAGAATTGCATATAAAATGGGAAATGCACCCATTATTCTTAGCATATTCAACAGTACTGTTAACCATTAGTAAGCGGTCACATAACTAGAGCGGACTAAAGCGGTGCAAAAGAATGTTGATAGATGTCAGACGGTTCATAAATCAACGTATAACGTATTATTTAACGCTCTTCTTTTGCTACATATGTTACTGCATGTAAGGCACACATTTTCTCACCACACATCATTGTCAAAAGTTGGAGAGGAATTCTGAGTGCATTTCGAAATCCTTCCTAAAGTGTTTCAGACTATTTGCTCGATAAAAGAAATACTTATCGTGAAATCGCGAAATGTTTGAACAGTAAGGAGACATGGGCTCAAGAAAGCAGCCGGTAAAAATCTGAATATTAAAAAATGAATGTTAATACTAGAAATTATAAAAAAACTGTTACAATCAAAGGTGATGGGATAAAAATTTCCTTCGAAGTTCAGCAGATGAACAGTGTCAAGATAATTTAAAGATTAGAAGTCAGGTGGTTTAATTACAGCAAACATTCAATAGTTTCTTTATAATTGTGATAAATATCTACAAGTATAATTATTAATCAATGATGAAAGAATTCATAATATTCTATAAATTATCAATGGGAATGAGAATTATGAAAAGATGGCGGACTATTAATTGTTCAATAAGTAATACGGACTTCATTCAAAAATTAAAATGCTTAAAGAATCAGATCAATGTGAATAAGGAATAAAGAATACATTTCAAAATTTTTCAAGGGGATAATAAGTACGTATACAAAAATGTTGTAAATAAATCTATAGGATTAGGAGAAGTTCGACAGTTCTCAATTGATACAAATGTATATGATGGTTCCCGTACCTGAAGTTGAGTGAACGGTAAATTTAAAGAAAACAGACAGTGAATACGCTACATTCGGTAGAGGAAATTCTAGGATACTGTATATAGTAAACAAGAATTGGGTGAACTTTTTTAAATAAATTACATACTAATTGAAGACCACTCGGAGTTCAGAGAAAATCATAAGTGTGAAACATCAATAGTTTCTATCTAATATTTTTATTTCTATCTTCTAATACAATAATTTATATCTGATATTATGGAGAAATGAGAAAAAGAAATTACTGTTGCAATTTATTGGGCTCTATGAACGAGCTTTTGAAACAATAGACAAGATTTACAGTTGGGAAAGCTAGAGAATTATGATGTTGATAGAATGTTGGGGACGTCATATTTGAGAGTAAGATTCCTATACGTGAAATTTCAAACTGATATGTCTGGTGTTGTTGAAAGATAGGTGTGCCATAGGGTCCGGTGTTGGGACCGTGGTGGTGGGTACTGACAATTAAGAAATATTTCGTCAAATGTTAGATTTTATTTATATGCTGAAAACGCTTTGATCTTGTGCAGACGTGTATACAACTTACCAAGAACCATTGTTTGAATAAACTAGGAAAACGCGCTATGTTTTTCCACGTAGATGGATGAGCTAATGAGAATGAAATTGAATTCTTTCAAACGTTCAGTCAGCAGAGTTGAAAAATAATTTTATAAATGATAAATTGAGATTGATTGAATGAGTATATTTTTGGATAGAAATTGCATCAGAAATATATGATAATGTCGGTAGATGTATGCATCATCATTTTCTCTTGTAATCTACAGCACCTAAAAGTTATGTCAAGTTGATGTTTTGACTGCATTCAAGTTTTAAATAATCTATTTTTCCATTCGGTCGATTTATTTCGTAGACTATTCTAATGAATGTAATATTAAATGGAATTTAATATCATATGTAATGTTAGACTATTATATGAATCGTAATGACAGCATATAATACACCTTGAGATCCAAACAATTATGTCACTGCCTTCATTTTGTATTCATTACTCATTCTCAATAATTTCTTTGATAATAAAAGAGCCCTTGTTTTAATCGTTCTTTATTAATTGGTGACACTTGTTGCTTGGATTTAATTGGTTTTCTCAATAGCTTCGAGCGATGTATCAAAATGTCATTATATAATTGTTTCCATCAAAACAACTGATCGGATTTCAGTAAAAGTTTGGAATAATGTGTAACATTATTATATTGAAATTCGGTGAAAATATGAATTTTCTCGAACGATTTTTTTCGCGTATTTTTCCCTCTGGCTTATTCTTAGAAGGATTTTGAAAACTTGAAAATGAGTTCTCTCAGAAGTTGCTCAACCTATTACGTCTCAAAACTATGGGTATCGACTTGGATGATGACACTAAGTCATGTCAAGTTTCAATTTAATTTGAATTTTCGTTTGACCTGTAGAGCGCAAAAAAAAAAGATGCAAAATATACCATGTACTTTTTTTTCGAGTCAAGTGAAACTGAGTCTTCGCTTCGCTCATCCAATAATGATATTAATAATATATTATTAATGTTTATTGTTCAAAAATTGATCATGTACAATGATATTAGAACAGTCTAAGAAGAAGATACAAGAATAAAATGTTCATTTGTTAGCAATCATTATCCACCATAAATTCATCTATTTAATAATAACATTCATTCAATAGATATATATGATATGATATGATATGACTTGACTTTATTGACATTAACATACAGATATTATACTATACAAAAAATGTAAGAGGGCGAGGTTCGGTTGGTTCACCGCTCTTCCACCTAACCGTCTACATACAATACAATAATACACATTTTACAATCAGGTACAAGAAAAAACAATAGTATAAACAGGTACAAAACAGAAACTGAGCATATATGTATGAACATTACTAATATTAAAAAATGAATTATGATACGTAAGATGAAAAGTGACACTTCAACTTGTGGATCGCATGATGAAAATTATAAATAATAATGAGAAAATGAGAAAGTAAAAAAGGTCCATTGATGATAATATATTGGACGTTTGTATTTCGGTTTAACAATATTTTTTTTCTCTTGGTCTATAATAGGAGAATTTTTTTATATTGAGCTTTGAACAGACCCAGTGATTTGGTGGATTTAAGTTCAGTAGGTAAATTATTCCCAACTCCATATCCTCCTCTCTTCCTCTCACCCTCCCCTCCTCTCAATCTCATCACTCCTTGTAAAACATCTTCCATCTATTTATCCGAGATGTTGTTATTAATAATCTCGAGCAGTAATGACGTAGTTTAATTGACTGGCAAAAAGGCAATGATGTGCACTTCAGGTTGTTCTAGATATTAGCGGGAAACTTTAAATTAGCTCTCTTACAACTTGAAGGGTTTTACGCTTTTAAAAGATGTAGTGGAGTTTATTTTGATAAATCTCGTCTATAGGGACATCATAATAAACCCTAAAATTATCACAGCATCACAATATAATAGTGGTATTTGTGTATGTCCACTTCTTTTTTCCGTTGTCATGAATACAATCTAATCTACTCTGATATATCATGTGTTCCCATATAAGCTAGCAGTTGGTGGGGGTCGTTGAGTAGTTGAGTATCAGTATTATTTCTCTTTTATACTATTTGTATTCATTTTAATTCGTTGTATTTGCGTTAATCAAATCAAGAGTAAATGATTGATAATACAGATCTGTGCTTTGAACGTCAAACTTTATTTTATATGTATATATATATATATATATATATATATATATATATATATATATATATATATATATATATATATATATATATATATATATATATATATGACCCAAAGTTATATTTGGAAACAGGGTCAGATAATTATTATTATATATGTATATATATATATATATATATATATATATATTTTTTTTTTTTGAGTGCTTGTTCGAGTTTACATACTGCATTGGTTGCCGTATTTTTAGCTATAAATTAATGTAAACTGAATTTAAAAAAATTTATAGTATTCTCAAAGTTGATTCCTTGAATAATGTATTTTATATATAGATATAAGAGACATTAATCAAGGAATCAACTTTAATAATACCATTCACATATATTTTTTAAATTCAGTTTATAATAACTTATAGCTAAAAATACTGCAACCAATGCAGCATGTACATTTGAATCTTTTAAGAACTCCAAATTCGAACTTCCAATCGTCAGTGTTGAAGCACATCGCAACCCACAGCACAACTGGGTTTTAACGAATAATCATGATATGCATTCCCCTTATTTTAAAGAAGACTAGAAATCACTATGTATATTACAGAAATTATAACTAATCTATTTGTCCTCGAGGATCAAACCCAGTTTCTGAGTCGTGGCATAGACACCACTCGATTCTGTTTATATTTCCATAGAGTATCGGTGATCTCATGATCTCTGGAAGACAAAAATATCAATTCAAATTCTGAAATTGAGATGATGAATTCTAGTTTTCTCTAAAATTAGGGAAATGAATAGGCCTATCATCATGATGAACTAAAATCTAGTTTCAAAGGCCGGTTGTGATAACCTTTAAAGAATGCAAAATTGTAAAATACGACAGTCGTTTGGTAATCTTATTTCGCCTCTTCTGTGAATATTCGAATTTATATTGTATCATAAATCATTATTTTCGTGGTGCGAACTAGTTTCGGGATTTGGCACATTCGTTCCTGAATCCAGCTTGATATAAAACTAATACAAGTCTGGCTCGTTGACGTGTAGCATCTGGACTCGACGCTATTCTAATACTAATCGCGTGAACCAGTGAGAAGTTTCAGAGTCAATAAGAGAATGTGGAACAAGAGGAGAGAGGATTTCACAGTCATTGTTATAGTTGTGTGAACTTCTATTTATTTACTGTCAACGTCATCACCTCGCGCTAGGTTGACAAAGTTAGACGGTAAGAAAACATTATACAGTACTTCTTTGAAGTGACTCCTGGACGAAAAACCACACACCACACACACACACACACACACTCCACACACTTATATATATATATATATATATATATATATATATATATATATATATATATATATATATATATATATATATATATATGTGTATATATATATATATATATATATATGTATATATATATATATATATGTATATATATATATATATGTATATATATATATATATATATATATATATATATATATATATTTATTTATTTGTACATGTTTGTTGTGAACAATCACAACCTTCTTATAATTTCACTATACTGTTTTCTAAATTCTGCAGTAAGTTGTCTTCGCATCCGTAATTTCCGCAAACATTTAATAGATAATTCTCGGCATTTACTTAATATAAATGGAATTTTCCTCTGAATGTGATATCACAATTGTTATATTTACATCATTTTAATTTCTAGTTCTATATTTATACATGTCACTATCATGTTCTACGTCATTACTATTACAAAGGTACTCGTGGACTAATCCTATCTTAATTCTACATAATAATGTGAGTGTATTAATAAGTATACTTTGCTTCTTTCCCAATAATAACATAGAGCACATTTTTTTCATCTGAGTATCTCTTCTTTTCCCCAGAATATGTCATGTCTATAATAATGGAATAATAATGTGGGGTCACACTGAAAATGCCAATTCACCATTTGTTCTACAAAAGCGTACTATAATATATATTTCGATGAACGTGTATAAAAAAAGAACCATTATGGTTGAAGATAAATTTGCCGAAAGTGATGTTCACACTAATGAGCATGTCATCAGATAATTAGAATTTTCATCAGTCTTGCAGTTCTGTTGATACAGATTTATTCAAAGTCCCATGAAATATTGTAAAAATGTCTTGGCAACTGAAATAATAATATTATTCAAACGATAAGACTTATGGAAATTATAATTATCCGATGTGATGCCCATTAGTTTGAAAAACAACTGTGATAAATTACATGTGCTCACAATCATTTCTGTGGAGTTAAACGTATAAAACAAATATTTTTAATTATTTCGCCGGTACACGGAAAAAACGGGACAAAATATTTTGAATTAATTTTTCATGAGTTCATTGTCAATTCACTGCAACTGCCAATATGTAATTATTTGTCAGAATTGGTTTTTCTTATTTTTAGAGGGATGAATAGCCTTAAGGAACATCGTAAACCACTTTTCAAACAATTTAAAATATCAACATTGAACAGCCTATAAAATCTGAATGTAATTATGTTTGTTGTAAAATATGATGATATCGCTTTGACCAATACTGATGTCCACACTCATAACACAAGAGGGTGAGGGAAACATCAATTTGTAATGGAAAGACAAAGACTGAGCTTGTTTGCTGGGACCCAAGTACTCGAGATGCAAACTTTTTAATGCACTTCATTTGAGGAAGTTAAAGGACGTTGGTGTAGACCATAATAATTATAAATTTAGGCTAAAAGTGTATTAGGTCTGGTCACTATACCGCTTCGTTCCCACTATCCTTCTCATCACCCAAGAAATCTTCAACTCATCAATTATTCATCCGACACCAATAGATCTTATAGTCATCATATTAATATGTCGTTATAAAACAAATATTTTAAGGAATAGTCATCAGCTTCGACAAATAAAATAATACTGTAAATGCGTGTGTGTGTCAGTAATGTTTACAGTAAAAAGCCTATCTCGACTCGAGTCCATCATTCCTTTCTCATCAATATTATTATTATTCCTGTTTCTGGGATTTCCTCCTCCATCAATTTCAGTGCGTCTAGTTTTCGACGCTTTTTTCTGGTAGTTTCGTGTCTACTATCATCCTTTTTATTAATATTGTCCGGTCTTTACTCATTTTCTATTGCCTCTCTTAGTGCACGAAATTGTTCACTTGAGCTATTGTTATGGATCTCGTCAAAATCTATTCGGTGGTCCGTAACTTGCTCATGTCTATACTCAATGCGTTGATAAAACCTATTTCCACACCGAGGGTAGCTCAACTCAATTCACGGGCTCATGTTGGGAGAGGGTCATTAAACGTCGGCCTACACAGGACGGGACCTAAGATTAGAAAAATAGAAAAAGTTAGTATTTTGAGACTTTTGCTGAGTCTGATACGACAGTACTATATATAACTCCACGGTCTGATGATGCATATTGTATATCTATAGTGTGTTTAACGACACATTTTAATGATAACTGAGATTCATTGACGTTGGATGAATGATTATTGAGATGATGGAATGATGAGATCATAGAGATTCATTTATATCCATGAACCTCTTATATATATATATATATATATATATATATATATATATATATATATATATATATATATATATATATATATATATATATATATATATATATATATATATATATATATATATATATATATATATAGGACGGAGAAGGAAAAAATACTGAAAATATCAAGATGGGGAGGGGGGAGGGATTCTAAGTTTGGAAAATAAAATGCCATATAAGAACAGATGTACAAATGCCAGTTAACGCAAAGCCTACAACCCGCGGAGGGAAAGGGGGGAAGGAGCCTTTCTGGCCCCGAAGGGAATTTTTTTAAATCACCCCTTTTTTTAATACGACTTAAAACGTGTTTCAGATGAGATTTGAATGACAAAATTAATTGTTTTGAAGATTTGATTTAGAGGTGCCCAACTGATATTTGCCAATCATAGTGCTTGTATCTGCAGGGTTGTTCTGGGTCATTTAGTGCCACGGGCAAGGACTCAATTGTGAGCCCCAAAAACTGTATGCGCATATTGAAAGTAAATGCAAGTGAGGGAGGAATCAATCCCCGCAGGTAAATTTTTGAAGATTTCACTTTTTAAATACGATTCTACGGGTTTGGGAACTACACGAATTTCTGGAATACATGAATTCTGTAGTGTGGTTAGGAAGCTAGTTTTTCTGAATGGCTGAGTGGTCCAAGAAAATAAAACGCTAAATCAATCTATCATTCGATAACAATGATGTTTGAATAATAACATTTACTCCACCCAATAATGCATATGTAAAATAGAATATGATTTATGGAATATTATTATTATTATTATTGTTGGTGTTTAACGGCGCGTCAACATCTAGGTCATTTTGCGCCGGTTGGAATATTATTATAAATAGAATGTCACAAATGTGCGCCGATAGCGCCCCTTAAATTTGACGCCCCTCGCAAACACGCTCTTTGCCCACCCCTAGAAACGACCCTTATTGGAAGTTCCCTTTCTACATTTCACTTTATTGTCATCGTTAGGACTGTTGGAATTTTGGAAGTTTACACAAATGGTAATAAATAATTTACATCTGGAAAAAGCATAGGCCTGTTTGTTGATTTCTGCTAACTCATAAATTATACCAGAGCTGTAATTTCGAAACAGTACATCAAATTCCTCCAAACTACACCTTTTTTAACATGGTTCAACGTGTTTCAGATGAGATTTAGATGCAAAAATCAATTCTCTCCTAGAACTGCTGGAGGTGCCCATCTGATATTTGATTCTCTATGCAAAGTGAACTATGAGTATGTACGATTTTATCTATCTATATACATCTTTCCTTCCTTCTCTTTCTTTTTTCTTTCTTTCTTCCTCTCTTCCTTTTTTTTCGTCTTTTCTATTTCTCGGCTTTTCAAATTGTGTTCTTGCCTCCCCTTGCCCCCCCTTGACCAAAACATGGAGGGGAGCAATACCTCCCCCCCCCCCCGGTTCCGACGCCAGTGTATATATATATATATATATATATATATATATATATATATATATTTCATTTTATCCACTTTTCAGATAAATCTAGCAATTTCTTTACAAAATCCATTGGTCATTTCTTTGCAATTGAATTAAAAATCACATCGATTTTCAAACTCATATTATGTAGGCGTATCTAATTTGTGTTCAAAACACACTCTTGATTCAGACGCACAATAACGTCTCATATTTGACTCCCAGGCGCAATATCACAAATTTATATAACTTAGACACTCCGTAGACCAACATTCAGTCATCCATTCTATTCAACTTTCCCCTCATTTCTGCCCGTTCTATCGACCTTCTTCCTCTTTGAAATATATGTTCATTGATCGGATTCCCCTGACAAATTAATTATATCGTAACGAAGTGTGAACATACAACCTGCGTTAGTTATCACGATCCAGTGGACTGTAAGTCTATTGCATCTCGATCCAGAAGTATTTTCTTCCTCCTTGCGTGACTGGACTCAACTTGTATCTACCATAGATATATATATATATATACCTGGGACTTACTGAGAAACGGCGTATGTACATAATATGTGTGTCTCGGCAGCAACTTCATACCGCTTTGCAAATCAGGAAGTTGCCGCCATATTGGAAATTTTCTAAGCAATCCCTTCTTTATTTCTACATCGATAATCTATTATTATAGAAGACCTTGCTTAGAAACTATTTGTAAAGGTCCAATATGGCTGCCGAGATCGGAACGAGCATACCCGGCATAGCCGCAGGAGTAACGTATCTCTTTATTATATGTATATTTATGTACATATTTATATTTATTTATGTACATTTATGTACAAGAGTAGATCGTCTACCAACAAAATAAACAGAAATATTTTGTGAAAATATAGGTATTTGTATAGTTGTGAGGTTTTTCAGAAATATTCGTGATTTTTCAGGAAAGGTTTTTCGATAACAAAGAAACTGCTTCTATCAAAAGCATTAAATCCTCGACGTTTCAGCGAGTTTATAAGAAAATAACTGGTGCTCTCACGTTGTTTAGTTGGTATCTACGAGTTTCTTTTCCTAGAATACAAGTATAAGCTCTGTTAGTCTTATCTTTTCGAGCAGGCACAGATTCAATTATACGACTGTATACGTGGAATTGTGGAACCACAGTGAATATTTCCTGGCAATTCTCATCTTTTGAATCTTCATAAGCGTTTGTCCAAGAGCAACAGAGCAAAAGAGTTTGTCTGTAACTAATTCCAACTCCAAAAGAATCTCTATTTGTAACAGAGCCCTCTCACTTGATGAAATTGTCCTAGTAGAGGTATAAACGCAATACGAATCACTTTAGCATATTATGTGCATGTTATTGAGATACTAGAATCTACCGAATAGATACTAGAATAAGTTTTATCATTATACTTATTCTAATCATTCTCTAAACTACCGTCAATACCAAGTATCATAACTTGCATACTTTTGTGGTAAAAAAGCTACACTAAAATTTTTAAAACATTTCGAGCGTTATCATAGTACCCTAACCTACATAGGTTTTGAGACAATGGTTTGTTTTTTATATTGAGATAATCTCTAAAAGGTTATGTCTGTAACGTTTTTGTCATTCGGTTGTCAAATTTAATAAAAATAATTTTGATATTTTTGTTAATTCAATTAGATAAACAGCGCGGGCATTTTTTAAAATTTGTAATAATAACTCGACAACATTCAATGATGAAGCTGGTTGACATTTCATAATTGTTCATGATCATAATGCACTCTTTCTGGTATCAAGGAGAATATAATTACAATTGAAATTATCATAACAACCTAGTTGTTATCATAGCTTCACATTCGTCGGTTGTGTCCGCACTCTTGTGCGCATCATCCTCGTATCGCTACCATTTAATCCACAAGGAATGCAAATATTCTGCATGAAGATAAGAAGACCGATTCTCCAAGATCAGTTATTTATAACGTACTTTCAGACTCGAGGTTAGACATTGTAAACGGAGGTTGTATACATTGCATTTCATTTCATTGCTGTTTTAGAATTCCACTTTTACAATTCTTTACGTTTATTCTGAGAACTGTGAAATTATCGATTTCGGCTCTTATTGCGTAGTTTTAGCGCACTTTGGTTTTTCATTTAGAGCATCGAAGCTTCACCTTGACACAGCTAACAAAATACCATGCTATAATGCGCAGGTGGAAAATATGTTTGTATAGTATTTGATACAAGATAAACAGCTTACGATTTTATTGTATGAAACAAATGTGTATGAAGAATATTATGAATGTGTGAACGGTGATCGTTTTCCATACATTGCTGGATGAACGTAACAATTTGTGTTTTATAATTATTCGTTCGGTAGCTCGACGGGAGCTATAGTCAAGTCACGCGCTCAGAAAGCTACACTGACTGAATAATTTATTAGTTTACACGATTTTACAGTAAAAGAAAAGTCGCCCTCCGTGGCTGAGTCAACCAAGTCACCGTTTTAGCGACATGTGACGACCGATGAGCGTGTCTTCGATTTCCGTTTAAGAAATGAATTCACTTGGATGTCCTTTCACTTATCATCACTTCATGAATTCATTATCACATGCCATTCGTACCCCCATATAACCTATATATTGGTGGGGCCGTTAAGCAAACAATAATCGTAATAATGTGCTAGGAAAAATTAACTTCCTCGTATGATAATCGTGTGTCTGTTTGTTTATATGTTCGTGGTCTTTTCTCAAGCCCAATATTTCGGTAAGCCCTGGATTGAACGACGAGAGCCAAACTAAATATAATTAAATAATTAAAGTATACAAATAATTCATGCAATTAATTATGTCACTATTTTAGTGATGTCAGTTTTCTTTCCACATGAAACAAAGAAAGTAGAACATTTCGAGCAAAAAATACCCAGAGATGAGGACGTAAGGACAAGTGAGGTATTCGAGTCATTAGACATGTCTGACGATCTCGAATATGCAGGCAACCCGCATAACACACTAGATATTGAAACCCATAGAAAAAAGTACAGAAAACTGATGAACAAAGCAAAGACTGAAGTCGTCAGAGCCACAACATATCAGCGATCACAAAATAAATACCATACAGAAATAGAAAATGGGAAATGGAAATGGAAAATGGAAAATGATAAATGGAACATGGAAAATGAAACATAAAAAATCATGATGTTCAGAATGTTCAGGAGATGTTCAGAATCTGTATAAAATCCCAGATCATCTGGACCATCCTACAATATAACGTACTACAATGGTGGCAGCGGTGGGATACGGACTACGCTCCATGAGACTGCATGGTACCTCAACCCAGGTCTTCTCCTTGGTTACTCAAGTACTTCCATAGACTCATCATTTTCATAAATGTGTCTCGTTAGTTAAAGTTCGGATAACAGGTATCGTACCGATATCCATCGGTAATTTCATGAATTATTAAGGCAAAAGCATTTCAGAGCTGTGCCACCGACAATATCTCGAAACAAAATAGTGCGGTTCAACTTACATTGCTTATTTATATATTGCACTACGCTTTCTACTTAAAGTTGAAATGATATTCTTTGAAACCTTTTCATGCTTAAAAATAGAATGACAAATACGTATGTAGTGCACCTAATAATATTCTCGCGCAGCATTTCTTCTGATAACATTGGAGTCTTCTATGTGAAAGATATATCTTTGAAATTTGAAAAAGCAGCAGTTATAGCTCTGGAGAGGGTGTGCACTACGGATAAGCAAGAGTTACGTATTTATAAAGCTATAAAACTAGGGTTGAGGTAGTATTATCAATTTACCTTCTTCTTGGAATTTTAATTAATCATCGTTATTGCTTTTCGATTAGTATTATTCATGCATTTTATTAAATATTAGGTCATATTTTGTTTCTCGTCCCATTATTAATTGTTTTATTATTCTTTCAAATATGTTATTATTGTTGATTTGTATATCAATTTCACTCTATTGATTCTTATTCTGTGTTCAGCAATCTTAAGTGTGAGCCAGAATCTTCAATGAATATATGTATATATATATATATATATATATATATGTTATGTTCAGCAATCTTAAGTGTGAGCCAGAATCTTGAATGAATATATGTGTATATATATATATATATATATATATATATATATATATATATTTATGTTATATATGTTCAGCAATCTTAAGTGTGAGCCAGAATCTTCAATGAATATATATATAAATATATATATATATATATATATATGTTATATATGTTCAGCAATCTTAAGTGTGAGCCAGAATCTTCAATGAATATATATATATATATATATATATATATATATATATATATATATATATATATATATATATATATATATATATAATAATAGTATAATACACATATATATAATGTATAATATAATGATGATTTCAAAGAAGAACTGAAGTAAAGAAAGTAAAAAACCTGGCCGGAAGGATGTGTTATAATTCACTTCTGCATTTTTATTTGGTAAGACTGTTCTGTGAATGACTGTATACGATTTAGATTTTAGGTAATAAAGATGGCCTCCTCAAGTAATACTACATGTTAAGAATCTCTATAGAATATCAGACCATCCAGCAATATCACGTATTGAACGGATGTGACTATAGGATTTTAGCATCGTTTTTGATTATCGGTTATAGATATATACAAATATATTCATACAGACTCCAATTGATATTTCACATCGGATGATTACTCCGTTCGCTAGAATTCAGAGCTTTTGAATTTCTTATTGTTGAAGAAAATTATTTTACGATATGATGACCAAATTAAATCTTTCCCCCTATTATTAGATGAGCGTAGGGAAGACTTTTCGATGAGCGTAGGGAAGACATCCATTTCGCTTACCGAAAAAAAAAAAAGGGCTTTGTTCAATGTTTCTTTTGTGTGTGTTTTTTTTTTCTTGTAATTTTGTACACGACATACATATCGGGCAAAGTAACCAATCGATTTGAGACTTGTTCTGCTAAATGGAGTCATAAGGATTCTATAGAAAATGGGGTCATAGGGTTTTTCAGAGAGATGGGTACGAATTTTTACCGAACATGAGACAACTATAAAACATATTTTCAGTAATTTTCACAATAATCGGTTGAGAAACAACGAAAAACACGCAATAATAGCATACATTTTCTCGAAAATCAGGCTCAAAAGACCAACAGATTGCATTATTCCGTAACACACTTACAAAAGAAACGGGTGAGTTTTTCGAACTTTAGAAGCAATCCAAGGTCTGTATATGTAGTGTGGTGATGGAATATATATTTCATACCAGATTTTCATACTTCTAAGCACATCCTACAACGCATATATAACTACTACAGAGTTTTTCTTGTTCACCGAAATAACATTACAAACTGTACATCGTCATGCACTAAACGTACATCAAAATTCCATTCCCGTCTACTGCTCTTAGTCGTCTCACATCTTGTGAGCCCATGAATCACACTTTATACAATTTGCGATATTTAAAAAAACTTCGGGTTCTTTCTCATGCTAACTAATAATATTATGAGTGATATTTTCCTTACACCACTTGTGATTTTCATATAATAATATCTTCTAAAGAGCAGAACCCTGTATCGTAAGACACAAATTTAGCTATCATAGCACCCACGAGCTATTATGGAATTATTCACAACTCACAATATTATTTCACATAAGATATATTTCACAATATTATTTTCTCTGACAAAATGTTGGATAATTCAACTTCATCGAACTTCATCTATTATCGAAACCCAGAAAATCTGTTTTTATTAAATTATACATAAATTGAATTGAATATGCTGGAAGACGATCGTTGTAAGACGAGAGAATAGTAGGCCTAATAGTATTGGTAAAAATGGGTAAAAACTGCTTCGATTGGTACCAATTTAGCACATTTTATGTTTTTTCTTCAAAATGGCTGACTCAATCAAGCTGAAATTTTTTATAAATGTGTATCAAAATGTAATTCAACTTCACGCAAAATTTCATTTTTTTGGAAAATAAAAATATTTTCTTTTTTTTCCGCCATGTTATTCTAATAGGTATTTTTGAAATTTCTAAAATTCATAAAAAAACAGTTACCGCTCGATAATGCCACAAAACTATACAGATCTAAGTTAGATGAGGAACCATATTGAAAAAAAGTTGTTGATAGCTGTAGCCGTTTGACCTGTGGAGAACCGACAAAAAAATATTAAAAAAAAAAAACATAGAAACGAACACCAATTTTTTTCAGTATGTAAAATTGAATCCTCGCTAAAGCTCGTCTAATAAGCCTATATAGACCTATAGAGCTTTCCATTACATGAGCTCTTACTCACCTCACAACGGCTATCTTTCATTTTCCATAGTTGATAAAACTGTCTCAATTCAAAAATTATTTTATTCGTTGACTCAAAAATGTATATGTTTTTGTATTTATTTGTAGGCCTATATCTAACAAATAGTGGATTCTCCACAATCATCATTATTGGCAGGAAATTATAACTCAATATTCAATTGAAACTGACTTTGATGAAACCTTGTTTCTATATAAACTATATTTGTGTTTCAGAAATATCCATGATCACAATTTTAAAAATATATATTCAATGTAAAATGAAATTTCGCGACGTGTCTATAGCGTTTTCCTGTTTAATTGACCAATGAGTGCATCAGCAAGCAGGTCACTATGAAACGCATGTCAATTTCGAAATATTTCCATTCTCATTTAATTGTTCATTTATTAATTTTCCTTTTCGTGCAAAGTGGATTTCATCAATATTTCATTTATTAAAATAACAATGAAGATGTCTAGTTTATTGATCTGTAATCTATTAAACTTCATCATTGAAATATTTTATCGATTAAAAACAAGATCATCTGCACATGGAGCTGTATTGCACTGGAGGTATGACTCCGTGTTCAAAACTCATCCCACTTGATGACATCGAAAGTGGGTACGGGCGGCCATATTCACTGTTCAAGCTGATTGTTGTCAGGTGTAGATCGACCAACCGGAACTTGTTTTATATTCCATACCTGAATTCAAGACTTTCTATTATTACATAATGTAATAATAAAGAAGGCCTTGCTGAATTACCAACCCTGGGAGTAGCTCCAACTGGCAGTGAAAAAAACAACATGGCCGCCGTTTCGAAGTAACCGGAAGTACGTGATCTGTACACGGCTCGTCGCCGAGACCTCTATATATATATATATACAACTCCATGATCGAAACACAAATATGTTGTCCGGAGTTTCACGTTGCCGTATCAGCATGCACTATGCACTATTCATCACTCATTATTCGTTATTCATTATCCGTAGTCTGTTGCCTAGAGAATGATAGAATGCTCGTATCCACGAACGAAGAAGCGTCGATTAGTGTGAGACAGGGGGGACGGTCGCTCGGAACCTTCTCCGCTCGTATACCGGTAATGTGGATACAAATATAGATGGTTCTTTCGACGAAAGTTGGGTAGAAAAGTGAATTAGCTCTTTTATAAAAACAGTAATTCTGGTTCCCTATATTTTGTCAATTTATGAGGAACATTTCATAGAACTCATATAAATCCATTCATTTCTACTTGAAAGATAATGTTTACGTTATTTCTCACGTTTTTCACAAAGTTTTCGTTTAGTTTAGAATTCACTCCATTATTTATCTATTCATAATGTTGTTAAACGACCCCACCAACAGCTAGATTATCTGGGGGTACAAATGAGCGGGTGATATTGCAACCATGAAGTGATAATAAAGTGAAAGGACGGATCCAGAAACTCATGACTCCCACAACGGACGCACACCCAGCGAGGGCTTCAGTTTTAAAGCGCCCTTAGCTGACTGAGCTACGGTGGGCTTCACTTCAATTGTTTGACGGAAAATTACAAAAGTATTGAAAGTTGAGCTAAAGTTAATAACTAGAGTATAGGAAAATAGCAAATTGGTACCCAATGGGAGAGCAAGTTAATCTGCTATTTATCGCTGAACCCACTAATAAATATACCATAAAATTTGACCTGAATCGATTGTTTTGAAAATGTACGAAATCGATTTGGATCTTACCACAGCCTTCTTTATTGGATAAGACAGTCTCTTCTTATAGAAAAGAATGATCTGAATAAAAAAGGCTGTGGATCTTACACTCGGATCTTACACTGTTCGTGTGCATTGTGTGCATGCTAAGGAGGTTAGATTACCTCCTTGGTGGATGCACACGAACATGCGCGAACAAACCGTCAGCCTAAACTACCCTGAATATCCCAATCTAACTAATTCAATGAATCTATAACCTATTCAAACTGACCTAAACTAAGCAACCTAAATGAACAAACATTCCAAACTGATCTAATCCCTGAACTAAAACTAATCTAAAACCTACTTCCGGTCCGGCGAATAGAAACTTTGTTAAAGTTTGTCAAAGAAAATCTATAGGTTGCAAGGCTATGAGCTATAAGAATGAAATGCCATTAATGAATGATAATAAGGAAGACTTAGAAATTGGAAGACCAAGGTGCACATAACTTCCGATTACAGTCTACATGAATATCTCGCTCATCTCACAGCACATTCGCTGCGTTTTCCCAGGGTAGTAAATAATTGAAGCCGACCTTGTCTGGAAGAGTCTAGCTAATGCCATTAAACAATAGACCATTAACTCTTAATTGCCCTGTTAAACGAGAACAACATACGGTCCTCTCCATATGGCATTACATAACTGTTAAATTACGCAAACACATGCACCGTGTCGTTGTTGTTGTAGATGTTGTTGTCGTTACTGTTGTTGCTGTTGTTGTTTTTGTGGCTGACGAGTGAACGAGACGTAAAATTATCTCTTTTTTCCATCAGATTATTTTTAATTCCGAGCTCAATTTTTCTGATTCATACTAGGTTCCACAACGCACTCTAATGATTGATAAGATCTATCGGCGTCGGTGAACGATGAGTGAGATGAGTGGTTACTATACGAGATGTTGTTAGGATTAAGAAGGAGTCAGTCGTGGCATGTAGTTGGGGAACCATCCCAGTATCAACCTGAGCGACAGAGGGAAACCACGATGCAACTCTGTGTCAGGATCGTTAACCATATGAGCATGTCAGGAATCGAACCCCGGCCTCCTTAATGAAATTCAGTGTGCTAGCCACTCTATCACCCATAGTAGTTCTAATATTACGTCAGCAAATGAAAGAACTTATTATTTTCTCAAAGTTCTTCGAACGAATTTGATAAAGTGAACAGCCAATTGCGGCGCTCGAACACGCAATGTGATAATCAATTAAAACACTTGGTTTTGGTTTTACAAATAATACATTTCATGTTTACAGTGAGAGTAGGTTGAGCGAGATAACAGTTGTTTGATGATAGCTTTTGAACGGGATGGACTATAATAATTATAATACGAGGAAACAGATATGTTTAATTTCTTCAATATTGTATAAGCTACAACTATTCAACTCATATCGCGTGAGTGTCAAGCGTTTAGGGCTGAAAGAACATGTTCTAGCTTTATGCGCTTGACAATTATGCGATATGAGAATAATTGTTTTCACTTATACCATCTTGAAAGTAATTATTATTGAAAATATCTGGGTTTCTCTCGTATTATACTTTTGATGGCTCGAGCGTTATCAACAAAAATCCGATACTTTGCTAATTCGATAATAGCTGATCAATATTATTACCTTTTTTTACTAATGATATTTTTCTACTTTAATTACTAATTAGGTGAATTGAAGTAGGCCTATATTGTTCGTGAATCGTAGTCTTAGTTTCGTTGATACTAGCTGTTGGCTATTGGTTGTTTCCTGATGGTCACTATAGTCACTGAGTTTGTGGTCACCCTGATCATTCAATAATTTAGAAAGCAAATTAAAAACTTGTTTCTTGCTTTCGGCGAGAAACTGGTCGAGGTGGTGGAACAAGTATCTATGTAAAAAATGAACAAACAACACTGGTTTTGATTTTGACAAATTTAATCAAGACATTTGCATTTTTAGTGCACGATTATTGAGATTACTGAAATAAATAACAAGTAGTGTAATCATTTATTTATTTATCATTTATTATATAGGTCCGCCATTGGTGACATTGTATTTATGAAGAAAAGATCTTGGAAATAATTTTAACGAGTATTGAGATTGAGAAGAAACTTATTGTGATTGCAGGTGAATGTTTAGTGAAACTTTACCAAGTTGGGAAATGTTATCATTTCTTACAATTTCTATGCTTCAATAAATAATCCTATACTAGGATCGCAGAAACTTCGTCCACAATTTTCATGCTTCAACAAATAATCCTACCAAGACCACAGAAACTTCGTCTACAATTATTAATAATATTTTAATACTTTTTGATGAGCCACATTACCGCAGTAGCGTATACTGGAGAATTGGCTATCTAATCACACTCAACAAATTATTACTGTAGATTTACATATTCACATATTTACATATTCTATTTATTCATTACAGATTGTTCATAGAACAGGTGGTAATTATACTATACCTAATGAAATTACAATCAAACATACTCGATATAATTATACTTTATTTTTTTCTTAGCTCTCTTCTTAATCACCAAAAGCTCCTTGCTGATTTAGCAGACAATTATTAACGAATGATAACAAGTGTATAACAGATCATTTAACAGATTATACTAAGGCTGATAGCGTAAAAGTGAAAAATGTCCAGACAAATATAACTATTCCAAAAACTCTGTTGAACATGAATAAATGGAAATTCGCTAAATGAGAACACACTAAAAGCAATAAGTATAAAGCAAATAAAACTATAGCTATAAGCCTAATAACAGATTCATAAAACAAGCAGCTAGCAAATCTCAGGCAATCTGGAAACTCGTTGAATAGCAATTAAAGAGGTAAATTAGTTCTAAAAATTATGACTTCATGGAAATACAATCAGACGATCATGTAGAAAGAGATATGTTAACATCAAAGGCAATTTGTATAACAATTTCTATACTATTTGTCAAAGATATTAATAAAAACATAACAGTTATAAAGTTGCATGAAGAAGAAGTATCATAAAGAACAGGTCTAGTCTCTGAGAGTCTACAGCTGACTGCTGTGACAATTGGAGTACTTGTGCTTATATTGTCAAATCACTGAAAAATAGTAAAATAACAGGGTCTGATAATATTCAAATTAGGTCTACCAATAAAACTATTCTACCATTTGTTTGGATTTTGGTACTCAAGATCAATCACCCATTACAGGAAGGTCAATTTGATTTATTCTCATTAATTATGAATTATTTAGTAAAAACATTGAGAACGGTCATGTGACGTTATTTGCTGACGATACGTCGATAATTGATATGGCAATATTATAACCGAGTCACATATAAGCTTAAGAGTATATGGGACTCGATTTGAATCGAGTACTAGCTGACTCGGCAAACGTTGTTCTACCATCGAAGTGATTTGTAGTGAATGTTGGTTGTTAATGTAAAAATAAGGTGCCGGAAGGCGGATGGTGCGCTATCTAGCGTGTAGCCCCGCAAATGGTGAGTAACGTAACATTGAGTAACGCCGTCAATGTCATTGAACAACGACATTACTGGTGTTGTCCTTGAAGTGCCATTTTTTTTATATTGCTCATAGGAGAAAGCTTGGCGGAAGATCTCGTATACTTTAGGAAAGGAATTTCACGACAGTCGGTCGAGCCGTTTCGGAGGAGTTCGTCCTCCAACATGTGACACGAGTTTTTTATATATAATACTTTTTATATATGAGATGAGCAAGACGTGTATTTCCAAGTACAATTGACTGCCGTTCTGCATCAATTCTATCAACGGTTGAACTCGACTCAAATCAACACTTGAATTCTTTCTTATTGAAGGTTGTATTCAAAACATCGGTGGATATGTTATTTTTTGCAATCACACGCGGACGTTTTATTGTATCACGCTCATGTTCACGCTGGTGTTGTATTTTATTGTATCTCATGCCATTTCATTTATCAAAATATTTTTTTTGTTATCTATCACCTTGCTTGACAATGTGATAACAAAAAGCAATGTGAAATTTCATACAATTTATACCAAATTCAATCATTCATCTATCCACACATATTACATTTTATTCATAGTTTTCAACGTGTTTTGTAATATCTTAGTTGAAAGAAAGTGAATACAATAAATTGGATATTTTTTACGCTTTCTGTTGTTGTTACTCTGGTGAAGGAAAATGGCACGCGTATCCCTCTGAAACCTCTCAAGACTGGTAACCTGCGGCCCACTCATGCAGTGACGACACACGTGCGGAATATCCATTCGAGCATGGGTTCAAGTCCGCATGAATCACGGCATTTAATAAACCTTATTCGTATACCACCCACTCATTCGTACCCCCAAATAACCTGGATCTCAATGGTATCTTTAATCGAACCAGTCATCTATCACCATGGCAACTAAGCCTTGCTTTCCATCTATGCGCTACTACGAGATGACGTCAATATGCAACAGCTATTCCATATCTCTGATGACAATAGCTGCACGACTCTTCCCGGCAATCTACTAGAAAGCCGTTATCACACTGTTCCCGTGTGGACACTTGTGACAAATACATCGACATTATGAGAGCCTGTATAACATTGATAACAATATTCATTAGTTGCAGGTCGGGACAACTTGACTTGCTACAGACCAGTGATTTATTATTGAACAATACTGATTAGTGATGATTATGTTGTAGGCACGATGTCACCGTAATCTCGCGATAGGGAATTAATGAGTTTTCTTTGCAACCGTTTTAACCATTTTCGGTAGGAAATGACGCAGGTTAAATTTTAATTGTGTTTCCTGTAGTAAGAAGGGAATGGCCGTTGCCTCTTTTCAAGGAGCAATCCTATTACCGTTTGTTGACCTTATTGCCAGAGGGAATCGCGATGGAAACTAAATTCATCCTCAGTTGACATTTAGGAAACAATTATTGTAAATAGCGTTTCGATGCAAGTAATCAATTATTGACAGAGATCAATGAAAGAGATCCTCCATCAAGACAAAGTAAGTATAAATATGGAGACGAAATCAGTGCATCTTGAAATTCTCCATTAAGGGGACACAGCGTAGCATTTTCAGTGTCAACATAGCAGATAAAAGATAGCAGTGACTTTCCGTCTGAATATTGTAGTGAAACTGCTTCACACTAGTCAGAGAAGTATCTTATAGGATAGTGTCGATCCATAATAAAATTATTATTACCATTATTATTATTTCTTCGATAATTATACATAGTTAAAAATGCGGTGACATTCCCTTATGATTTCCACAAAGCCCTATGATGGCCTAACTGTGGGTTTTCCATTTGAATGATTAGTTGAAATCTGTCCTTCTTCGTACACATAATTATAACGACAAATACAAATACAAATACAAATAGACCCTATACAGTCATATAAAATTACAAATCCAAATTCAATTCAATTACAGTAATATAGACTATATATCTACATATAGATCTGGACGATATTATGTAGATGTTTAATAAGTAAAATAACTATAGAATAATATGTGATCAAAATAATCAAGAAAAACAAATGAATATAAATGTGCTTTTGTTTGAATAATAATAATAATAATAATAATAATGTTATTTGTATGTAGCGGTACGCCTCACAGGGATTTTTCGTGGTTTCCCTCTGTCGTTCAGGTTGATACTGAAAGCTTATTATCACGCTACGATCGACTTGTCTCTCTATCCAAAAATACCTCTCATTCATCAAACTAACCTTTCATCTCATCTTGCCGTCATATCATTCATCATTCACCGACGCCAATAGATCTTAGTCATCAGTACAGTGCGTCGTTGAAGCCCAATAAAAATAAATGAATGAATAACTACCCGACGAATAGCTACTTCGGTGAAACTTACACTTCTCCTTCCATGTTTACGTTTCAAAAATTCCCACGGCGGGAATCGAATCCCGGTCTCCTGAATTACACTCAGGTGTGCTAG
Source organism: Brachyptera putata (assembly GCA_907164805.1). Lineage (NCBI taxonomy): Eukaryota > Metazoa > Arthropoda > Insecta > Plecoptera > Taeniopterygidae > Brachyptera > Brachyptera putata. The sequence continues at coordinate 7,778,521 of OU015462.1, read as the reverse complement.
CCACTCGACCACTCGTTTCAGTTGGAAGTGGATTCTGAATCATTTTTAATTCAGATTAAATTAGCTTAGGATGTTCGAAAGCTGGGTTAATTAGGTTGGGTTAATTTGGTTCATTAAATAGTTGGATTGGGTTTATTTAGATTAGTTAAGAATACGCGCAAGAAGAATGATATGAATAGCGGCTGCCAGTTGTTTCACGTTTCCCTCTGCTTTATCCAGAATGACTCTCATAGTTTTCCACTCAAGTGGAAGTAACAATAACTCACTAATAAGATACTGAAAATACTTGCATACTGAAAATTGATAAAATAGGGTTGGTTTTACCAAGTACAATATCAAAGAAAAGACGTAACCTTCTTTCTGTGATTCAGCAGTTTTACGGAATTATGAAGAATGAACAGCAAGCAAATGAAAACTTATTCTCATATTGAAAGAGAGCCAATAAATACTTTCAGTATATTGAAGACGCTGATAATATAACTGACAGGTTTGTCGAACTACCGATCAACTTTGTTCAAGACGATTCTCATGAGATGAACATTTCTCGCCAGTTGACTAGTACAAAATGACTGAAATGATCAGAAAATGTCTACACTGCATGACTCTGATCTGATGTCACAATGTCACAAGGTGCAGCCAATGCAATGGTAATAGAAAATATGTAGGCCTACCGTACTTTGGAAAATGCATTGGATATATTAGGACCAAAACGAAAAATATTCCTCGTTTGGAGAACATAAATCACACACTTGTATCAAAACCACTAATTCGGTTGATTTTGCTCAATCGGCAGGAGGGGGGGGGGGGTGAAATATTTATTAGTATCATTACATTGCCAGCTGGAATTTAATCATGAGATTGAATAATATCTTAATTCAAATTGTGTATTTTGTTATGGAGTATAGCAATCGTACTGATAGATACCCAACTCATCGTAATTCATGATCAAGATCAATATTCATTCAATATTCATTCATCCATAGTATCTGACATATTCATGTGGAATATACTCGTAAACACACCTTGATTCATATATTATTTCAAGCTTTCCATTCATAGCCTTGCAACATAGAATTTCATTGACAGTAGTTATATTAGTCTCAATATTGGTCATCTTTTTTTCAATATAAGAATGTATTTTCTTATTTACGACCAATCCAAAATATCTTTCAACTTGGTAGAAATATGCATTAGTACAATATCATCATTCTGTGAAAATTTCATTTCAGACGGATAAAAATGGAAAATTGAAATTTCAACTCAGTGCTATTCTCAGAAGGATTTTCCAAGTTTCAAAATGTGTTCTGGAATAACTGTTGAACCGATTTTTCTCAAAAACAATCCAAGTCTTTTCTGCTATGACACTAATCTGCAGAAAAAGTTTCAAGTCTGTAACTACTTTGCCTGACCTGTATACCGCGTAAAAAAGTGCAAACAAAAAAAATGAAGAGAAGAAAAAATGAAGCCCGATTTTTACGGAATATTTGTGAGTGAAATGAAAGTCTTCGACACACTTATCTAATTATTGGATGAGCGAAGCGAAGACTCAATTTCACTTGACTCGAAAAAAAAGTACATGTTTTTTTTTGCGCTCTACAGGTCAAACAAAAATTCAAATTCAATTGAAACTTGGCATGCCCAAGTGTCATCATCTGGATTGAATCCCATTGGTTTTTATGCGCAATCGGTTGCACCACTTCTGAGAAAACTAATTTTCCGTTTTCCAAATTACCCATAAGAATAAGCAAGAGAAGAATTTTCGTAAAAAAACATGTCCTTCGAAAAAATTCAAATTTTCACCGATTTCAATATAATAATGATACACATTATTCCGAACTTTCACTGAAATCCGATCTGTCGTTTTGATATGAGGAATTAAATAATTACATTTTTATCATCTTTCAAAGCTATTAAGAAAACTAATTAAATCCTTGCAACAGGTGTCACCAATTGATGAAGAACTATTGAAACAAGGCCTTCTTCATTATCAGAGAAATTATTGAGAGTGAGTAATGAATATAAAAGGAGGGTAATGACATAATTGTTTTGATCTCAAGGTGTATAATTATATGAATACAGCTGTCATTACGTTTCATATAGTAGTATAATATTACATATAATATTCAACCGCATCAGATATTTCCTTCTTCATCAGAATAGTCTACGAAATAAACCAACCGAATGGAAAGATATATTTTCACTTGCATGCCGTCAAAACATCAACTTGATGTAACTTTTTGAAAAAATTCAATTTCATTCTCATTAGCTCATCCATCAACGCGGAAACACATAACGCGTTTTCCTAGTAATGATATAATTATTAGTTATGTTGTCCCATAGTTATGTTGTCATCTTTAATTGAAGTATCACTGATGGTTAGTTATCAACAAAATGTTGTTTTATTACAAATTACAATATTATTTCATCTACGGTACCTATATATACATTCTGTATCTCATGTTTCGTTATTCTGTGTCTGACGGCAAACTTTTATAGGTAGAGTCTTATTTTTATCAATAAAGATATTCAAAAATATACGGTACATTCCCAGCTAACGGAATAATTGTAATATGATTGGGTCTCATTTTAAAATTTATATTATATGGATCTAATTAAAATCTTCTAAAATACTTCTACTGTTTTCAAATACTTCAACTGTTATGTTCCTTGAGAAAATCTTCACAAATATTTGCATTTAAAACAACTACGATACTTATAAAGCTATAAGATAACAGTGAAGATCCTCGAAAATAGAAAGGTGAACACAAACTGCATAGAAGATGTCTGAAAATGTTCTGAAAATTTAATCATTTAATCATAAGAATTCGCTGTGGGGCTTTGGTTTGCTTTTCTCCCCCCCCCCCCCCCCGACACCTTTCTTCCCCATTTAAGCTCGGATAATTAGACTGTGAGATGCCCCCGGGATGTTTTCCTGCCGACTCCCAAAGCTTCGTTTCTTGATGAAAGTTATATAGGACGAAGTGTGGACTTCATGGAGATTATAACACGTTTATTGTGTACATTCGAAACAACCGATCGGGGAAAAATTCCCTACAATTTTCATAAAGCAATGTCGTACCAATTATTTTTCGGAATAATAGGATGAGCAATAGCGAAGACATCCCTCCCACTCTTATGAAGCTTTGTCTGTTTTTTTTTCTGTTTGTTTGTACCCACTGCACAGGTCACACTGGGTTTGACTGATCGACATGAAACTTTTTCATGTACACGCAGACTTATCCAACTCACCCAATCAAACTTACTCAACTATCCAAGTATAGTTTTTGTGTTTAATCGGTTGGACCAATTTTTAGAAACATCGTCGCATAGATTCTAAAAAAACCCTTAAGATAAGGCTGGATAAAAAATTTGAAACATAAAATCTCTTCAAATAATATCAAATTTCCACTGAATACACATTATTACGAATTTGTATGCAATTCGGACCAGCCGTTGTGGAGAAAATATTTTATTAAACTTTTTTATTCATCGAATGAAAATGTTGCAGAGATGGATTAACCAGTATGATAGTAATCGAATGAAGTATAATTATTTCATATGAATCAAGGTGTATAGAGTTTTAGATTATACTTTGTATAGACTTCTCGCTCATCTTACAACGCATATAATGCTATAATGCAATAATACTATTTGTATGCCCATAATTGTATGACCTCTCCGCGAAGACTCAATTTTATACCGTACTTGAGAAGACGATTTTTGTTCGTGCTCCAAAACTCAAACGAAATCACAGCTTTTGATGAAACTTGGCGTGAACATATAGCTCGATACTGTGTTCTCACAGGATTACCAACTGCTGAGAAACCCCATTCGGAAAGTTTGAAAACAATAGTCCAGAGGGGAAAATTCGTAGAATATTTCCATCAAATAAATTCAAATTATTACGGAATGTATACACAAACCGGCACGTGCCGCGTAATGTTTAACGCGCTCGCTTCATGTGATCCAGGAGACGAGGGGTTTTCGGACCCGGCTCGATCTCCGCCGCATCCATCTTTACAGAGGTTTTTCAAGGTTTCCCTCTATAGTCTAGGCTAATGCCGGGATGGTTCCCACAACACAGGCCACGACCGCTTCCCTCACAATATCCTTCCCATTACCCAAGAAACTTTCATCTCATCATCCCATCATCTCAATAATCATCCATCCGATGCCATTAGATCTGCGCTATCATAACAACCCAATATATTTAGAAAAATCCAAAGTTAGAATCTGCCGTATATAAAAAAATGTAATTGTGTTATATCAATTGAAACCAACGGAATATAATCATAAACCATAGAGTGGGTGGCAAAGTAGGCCTACCCGACATGTTTATTTTTTCGGTGGCCATGACAGAAGAGACTTTGAAGCAAGTCCTTCTCTAAATATCGTTTTGGAAAATGAAAATAATGTTGAAAAAAAAAAGAACAAAAATAAGAAGAATAAGAGAAAGAAACATTTGCCTAGTAATGATTCAATTTCAACAGTTGATTAGTACATTGTGATATTGTTATTAATAGACAAATATGTTACATTGTAAGTTTAGGATTTGTCATTCCGAGCATGCTCATTTTGTATTTATTTCAGAATTCGTCATATTGATTTTTGAAAATAAATCTAATAAGGAGAAGAACATGAATTATTGAAAATAGAGTTTAAAATTATAATTATCTCTTTACAATCGGTATAAGAACAGAATTTAGAAACTGAGTTAGAGCAATTCTTCAATAGGATATTTATTCTAAACCACTTGAACCCTTACATTAAACTAATTTTAATTGATATTTAGATTATTATTTGAAACAAGTAGAGCGTGTGCTCGATTCCCGCATGAGGCAAGGGATTATATAAGCGTCATTCATCTATCACCCGCTCATTCGAATCCCCAAATAACCTAGCTGTTGGTGGGGTCGCTAAGAAAATGATCCTAAAACCAATATGAATTCGTAGCCTATACGTCTCTCGCATAATTATATCAACTGACACAACATACAAAAAAAATGTAAGCAAAACCTGAATAGAAATTAAAACCAATTGACTTCTATTTGTATTGTTTCATTCACGTCAACAATTAAACTATAAACAGAAATGTACTCACCACTTGATCACTGTTATCTTGTTAAAACTCGACGACTTTCTAGACGGTAGGAACTTGGCAAGTTGTGGTAATAACTTTTCAATAAACTATTCATGAAGTTCTATAGTTCATTCTTCATTGACTGTAATATTATATGTGAACGTTTTCTAAAAATAATATATGCACATGTATTAATTTGAACTATTTAATACAACCATTCATTTATGTTACTCCAAAATATAGGGCGAAGTTACGTCTACTATCCGTAAATAGGTTTATAAGTTTGTTCTGGAATCAACTATCTGCAATTTAATTCGTAATAAAACCTAATTGTTTATTTACGAAATGTTAAATATTGCGGTTTCCTACTTTAATTCTCGATTTGAAACCGGATGTTGATAATAAAGTTTGTGATATCTGGACCTCGTGAACCGACGTCGCCGTCGACGTAACAGGTGTGTTTCGACGTTGCCTTCGGGCACCGTGACACTGCTTGTTGGCTAGTCGTGGACGCACTGATAGACGCCGATCGGAAGCGACGCTGTGTGGACCGTGCAGTGCCCTTACGCGCATGCGTGCGTTCACTCTCACGCTCTTGTCATTTCAATTACATGTTTAATAGTCAATGGTCCACTTTTTACGTAATTACGAAAATGCAACAAACGCGTAGTAAGATGATCGATGTAGACTTATCCATGTGAAATATAGTGGGAAGCTTGACACATCTTGATATTTAAACCAATACTACTTGTACTCGTTCTACTTGTTGCTTATTTTCTGAATCGTTCAACGAATTAATTGGTTTTATCTCTTGATCTTCTCAAAAACCTTTTGATTGATCTGAACAAATGCATTATAACTATTTTCTACGAAACGGCTGTATCGATTTATGAACTTTTGGAAAAGTGTTTCACTTTTAGGTTTAATTTCCGTCAAAATTTCTGTCTCGAATATATATTAATATATTTCTTGAATATATATTCGAAGGTAATATTATAACAAAATTTTCTCCTCTCGATTATTCTCGTGCCTTTCTTTTTAGTTTTCGAGAAGTTTTTCTCAAAATTGTTGCACCAAAATTGTTGCTGATTGCGTCTTGAAACTATATAGAGTATCGATCTACATGATGAAACACGTGTATGGCAAGCCTCAACAAATGTTGTGCTTTCGTTTGACCTATGGAGCGCAAAAAATAATCAAGTACCGTAAAATTGAGTACTCACTCCGCTCATCCGAATTTTAAATTGGTGGATTAATCGATATATTAGTGAGTTCACTTGTTATCACGATGATTTGTCACCAAAATGAAACATGTGCTGTACATTCGGCGATAGAAATGTGACAGTATTTCTGAGTTAATGATGAGTGATGTGTGATGAATGAGAGGTGGTTAGTGATGAGTGCTTACTTCGTCTCGGGGATGAGTCAACTGTACTCAAACGCGACTGTCCTAAAAATCGACCAATTGTACTGAAAACTGAAATACCGTCCTAAAAAATCAACCAAACCAACTGCCCTAAACTTCCACTTCTAGAGAAATCTGTACATAAGTTGAAGTGGAGGGTTGACTCCTTCCCTTTAGTTTTCAGTGGATGTTAGGGTTAGGTGGATGAGTTTTGTACTAATAGAAATTTGTGAAGGGGAGAGTCATTCTTTTACTTCAACTTCTGTACGGGATTCTCAAAAGTAGAATTTTTGTTCGTTGGTTTTTAGTACAGTTAATTTTCAGGACAGTTGGTTTATAATTTATATGACGGTTGAGTTTTAGGAAAGTTGATTTTCAGTAAAGTTGATACCTTCCCCTTCATCTCTGGTATGTGTAACCATGATAGATAACAGACCAACGCCTGCTTAGAAGGCCTGCGTAGCCTCGCAGATGCTTTTTCCCCAATGATATTTCTGCCTTTTTTATTCTCTTTGTATTTCGTGGATCTGGACATAGAGAGAAATAGAGAGAGATAGAAATAAGGCAGGGGAGGGAAGGGTAAAAGTGCGAGATCCTCTTATAAAGACTTCGGAGAGTTCTTCAGTAAATAATAGGACTAATTAAATTGTTTACCTCAGCCGGCGCTCGCACAGTAAATATAGAGTCAGTTTGACTGCTCACGCTAATGCTAGAGGCCGCACGCAATAAGGATTATATGTATTCGCTTTTCTCTCCTGAACCGTTTTTCGCTGGTTCCATGATAATATCTTCATTTTATTTATTGATTGATCTGTCCGTTACATATAACAATACATAGATATAATCATTTTTACCAAGATATTTGACTTTTCAGAAAACGAATGAAATGTTACAATGAGTCAATTGAATGTTGGGCAGTATAAAGACCTTCCACATGATATAGTGCATTATTCCGAAATGTGTTTTTTAGCATACTTAAATTTGATGCAGTCTGTCATTGACACTATTTCCTTTGTCAATATTTGCTTTTCCTTTATTTCCAAATTTGCGAAGATATACAAAGCAACCAATTAAAAGCAAATTCATAATGAATCACAATGATATTGATAATAGTATAGTAATAATATGAAGCAAAGAAGCAAAGACAATTAATGTGCAACCGTGTTTTTCAAAAGTCACAGACAACTCAATTAAAAAGACTTGCATCATTTTCAATTTAAACAATAGTATTCCATCATAACTTATTTTAATTTAAGTAAATTGGAAAAGGAGTAGAAAAATATATTACTATGCGCACAAAAGAAACGACGAGTTCTTTCTTGCATTTAGTAACATATTTTCTAGCTTTATTTCCAATTTATATAATAAAATTCTTTCATAACTCAGTTCAAGTCATTAATTGTTTACACAAGTATAACAATGTGATTCACATGTTACCAATCAGACAAAACTCACATGATGCTGGATGTTTTTTTTTACTGGCAGATGCAGGCTGCAGTACAGTGGTTAAAGCGCTCGCTGCATGTGATCCGGGAAGCGAGGGGTTTTCGGACCCGCCGCCGTCCATCTTTACTGGGGTTTTTCGTGGTTTCAATCTGAAGTCTAGGCTAATGCCGGGATGAATCCCATAATATAGGCCACCGCTTCCTTTCTACCATATACGCTAGAAACCTTCATCTCATCATACCATTATCTCAATAACCATCCATCCGACGCCAATAGATCTTTGGTATCATTACAGTGCGTCGTTGAAACTCAATATTTAAAAAAATATAAATTATTTGTTATTACTATTATCTCAATACTCAATATTTAAAAAAATATAAATTATTTATTATTACTATTATAATAATTATTATTATTATTAATAATTATTATTATAAGACTATTATCGGAACCTGTTAGGAAATCATTGTGTCCCAGTTAAGGTTAAGGAGGAAAGGTAGGATCGTTCGAACCGAGCACCACAAGGGCAATTTGAACACTCCGAAGAATAGTTAATAATAATGACAAAATTTCAATCTCAATCAATTCTTAATCAATTATTTAGTCAAAGTTCTTTGGTAGAGCAGTCCATGGGAAATCTCATCCCAACTGAATATACCGTTTTGCGGTTATAGTGATAAAAGTGGCTTATTAATCGGGCAGCTTGATCCATGCAACTTGAGATGCCCTGATTGGATATTTTGAAAATGCCCCCTAATAAATAGGACTCATTCCTATACGTTGTGACTTTCGGAAGTGATCACACTTACCTTGACCGTCGCACCTTTAATATCCTATTCATGAATATTCAGGAAAGTGATATTTATGTGATTGTATCTTATATTAAATGAAATTACTCGACCAAGACTACAACATGAATTTATTCTCATATATGCCTATATTCGTAATAGTAGATACAAGCTAAACATTTAGGTTAAGTGATTACTTACGAGAGTCACAACTTAAAGGAATGAGGCCTCAGATCACTTGATTGGCGGTTGTGTTGTGACGTCAAGAGAGTAAGAAAACGAAAGTGGTCAATTCATTGAGTGAGGGATCAATTACCAACAAATGGTCTCCTTTATACATCTCAATATTTGAGGTGCACCCAATAGTTGGTTTTTTCCTGAGCTTTTGTGACCGAACCATTATAAATATTAGATTTATACTCAATCAGATTTCTTTAACAAAATTATATCCAAATTCGTGAAGTGAAAATCGATCAAACTCGAAGGTACGCAGAAAAAATAATCTAAATCCAAACACACATTGAGATATTGGTGGAGGTGCCAGGTTAAAATTGGTTTGATCCAATTTAATATAACCATTTATATCGTTATTATTTGATGAACATGGTCAAGACTTCCGTTTCACATACAAAAAAAAATCATGGATCGTTTTTTTTTTTTTTTTATTGTTTTTTTTATTGTTTTATTGTAAGCGGCACAAAAGTCAGACAGCGAAACCAATAGAAATGAAACTCTTCCTGGGCATTGGAGCCATACCAGATTAGGTTATTATGCTCGATTTTGCTCGACTTTTGTTACATGGGAAAAACCTCAGAAAATTTGACTGATCAATTTGACTGACTGATTAACTTGAAATGTTTTCTACATTCGCAAACTTGTCCAACTTAGGACTGTATAGATTTAAGAACCAAACGGATGAAATCACTTTTGAGGAAATACCGTGAAGAAATGATTAAATGCCCGTAGATCAAGCCAGATGGATTCTTCCTCAAGTTTAGACAGCATATGCCAGCTAGTTTATGCACAGCTTACCTAACTTTCCTAGAAAAATATCATGGAATAAAATAATAATAATAATTCTTCAAACTAATTTGAACATTTACTGAATGTGAATATACACATTAAGGAAAATATTCACCTCGATCGGACGAGTCGTTTTGGGAAAATAATTCATGACAGATATTTTCTACATCATATTGCAGAAAACGTCATAGTTATTCAGAAATATGGCGCTGTGATTCACGGTTTTGTAGTTTAGTAGTTTCCATATCAAAGTGTTTAGAGTTATCGAGTATATTTCACTCACGTTACAAGCACGGTGTGTGTAATTTTCGAAAATATTTCATAAGATGAGCGAAGTAAAGAATTCTATTACCCTCAATAAAAAAAAATGGGCTTTGTTTTTATGTTTTTTTGTGTCACCTTGTACGCGGCATACAGGTCCTGAAAAGTGACAAGTCGACTTGAAACATTTTCTGCACATTGGTGTCATGCTAGAATAGACTGGGATTGCTTTCCTCAGAAAAAAGTCGGAAAGTATCGAAAAGTCTAATATATAATAAGGATAACCAGAGTGAATAATTTGAAAACAAAAAAATCAGAAGGTCTAAAATTTACACTGCTAAATATAAAAACAATTATCACAGATTTTTAGTAATTTTCAAATCAATCGGATGAGAAATAAATAAAAAACGCATTATTAGCTTACATTTTATTGGCTCTAAGACCAACAGGTTGCATTAAACAGTAGCTTATACTTAACAACAGTAGCAACAAGTAGAGGACGGGGTATTTAAACGTTTGACGTAATCCAAGGTCTGTATATGTAGCATTAATGAGCTGACAATATATTTCATACTAGATTATCATACTTCTAAACTCATCTCACAACGCATATTATGCATATATTGCGTTTTTCTAGTGGAATAACACACAGCATCGGGCTTCGTTTTTATGTTTTTTTTTGGGGGATTCGGCATTCAAGCCAGGAGAAACTATACTAACCAATTTGAAACTTTTTCTGAACATTGAAGTCATTCCAGAATAGGTTGGAATTGTTTTTGAGCAGAATCGGTTTCACGGATATTTCAGATACAATTTGGAAACTTTGGGAAATCCCCATGAGAATAGCAGAGGGTTAAATTGTACATATTTAAATTTTATCCGTATGACATGAAATTTTCACAGAATGTTAATACTAGCTGTTCTGATTCATATTTCTATCAAGTAAAGAAATATTTGGAAAACTCATTTTTGACACAATAAATTATTACATAGGAAAAATGGACAAACTTGAGATTAGATTTTGTAAATGAAAGTCTACATGTTGCAAGACTATGAGTATGAAATGATATGAATGAATGATAGGATAGGGAAGGCTTAGAAAATTGAAAACAATAGTGTGTATATAAATATCTCGCTCGTACAACGTACGCATCGTACAACACGTACGCTGAGTTTTCCTAGTAGGCCTATATATCTAATATGGAAAAGAGGATCCAATAGTTTCAATAGAACCGAACCATTAAACAAATGAAAAACACCAAAATAATCAGACCCAAAAATATTTTCACTAGTGTGATTATATTCCAGTCAATCGCCGGATTCTTGAACGTATGATTGAATATCTTGGATGTTCATAGATCACGTATCTTATTCGCTACAAGCAAGCCGATGTTTGAATGCACAATATTGGTTTCATATTCGATTATCGGTTATCTATTACCACTGGGACCATGGACGTCTGCTCTGTTTGTCAGCTGTATACACACGCACACAGTACACACACATATATATATATATATATATATATATATATATATATATATATATATATATATATATATATATATTTATATTCATTTATATATGTATATATATATATATATATATATATATATATATATATTTATATATGAGATAGTGTTGACTGAATATTACACAGAAAATTCATTGAAAGTTGAAAGAATATTACATCAGGGAATATTGTATCCTATATATATATATATATATATATATATACATTGACACATATAGATATATACATTTGATGTATACACTGACACATTGAGGGGGACCTACTCACAGCGTAATACTTTCAGTGTCAACGTAATATATAAACAGTCGTAATGGCTTTCCGTCGGAACATATTGTAGTGAAACCGCTCTACACCATTCAAAAAAGTATCTCAAAATAAAATACTGTCGATCCATATGAACAATCACATTAGGATACATGTTATTTGTATGTAACGGTACGCGGTGAGGTGAAAATCGATTACATGCAGAAATATCGGATTCTGTTACATACAAGTGACCTTTCCACCTTTGTAGTTATAAAATTTGAGTCGTTATTATTTTTGACAAATATCGTCTGCATCTCCTGATTTATTTATTAATTTCATATTGAGCAGTGTTGAATGTTTATGATCATTTATATCTGTGAAAACACTCTGTCGGGAACTTATTGGCCAATGACTATAACTTGAATGAAAGTTTTCGCTTAAGGCGTCCCCAGTCACTGTAGGGAAAAAGTTCCCATCAGGTTGCTTATTTTTGAAAATGATGTGAATATTTATTTTGGATCGACCGTATTCCATAAGGTACTTTTCTGCATGCTGTGCAGAAATTTCACAACAATACGTTCATCCGGAAAGCCACTACGATAATTTATGCTTCAGTTGACATTGAAAGTGATCACAAAACATACATATCGCGCTACATACACCATTTGAAATTCTTGAGATATTGTATCGATGTGTTCGTAACAGAACTGGCTTTGAGCTAAGCTAAATATAAACAGTTCAACCGTATGCGTTTGGCACTCAAGACCAGGGAAAGTCACGCAATGTCTTTTCTTAAATCGAGGTAACTGAAACTATGTATAAAAACGGCCTTAGTTTTGCTGTTGAAATTAAGTAATAGTAAATATCTTTATTTAGCATTTCTCGCTATTTACATGGTCAATTACACTCAAACATTTTTTTGTATAGACACATTTCATAGTTAACTAGTAATAATATTGAATAATATTAGGCCCTGATATTAAAAATAATAGTAAAAATCGTTAATTCAAAGCCTACAACACAGGATGGATTATAACTTACATAACATTATTAGAAGAGACAATTTACTATTCTCAATGAAAATTTTTGATTTTAGTTATACATTTGGACCATCCCAATAATTGACACTTATTATAGGAATCAACTTCTTATTTTTCATACTTTTACAACACTCTCTTCTAAATTGACTGAACGTTTTCGCCTCTTTCACTTTATTTTCTAATTATTATAAATTCAAATTCCCTTAATAAATATTGAATTGTCTTCTTCTTTTTTGACATTGTCTTCTCCTTTTTTTGACGTTCTTGAGAAAGCTTAGCTGATAGAGGAAGGTTTGATCTACCAACGTATCAATTGTCATCTGCATGCTGGTCATCGACTGGTTTTAGTGTATGTAACAGTGTATCGTATTTTTCAACTAGTTTATCCAAATGTTTCTCGGAATTTGCAAGTTTTTTCCATTTCAAATTTTTAATATACTATTTTAATCTTGACACATCAATAAATAACGAAATATTCTATAAATTTTGGTGGGTGGGTTCCCCTTTAGTCTACACTCAGTCACTGAAAATTCTCTCATTTCATTTAATAATTCTATAGAAACGCAATTTCAGCCACAATTAGTTACAGCAGACAAGTGCATTACCCTATCATTCCAACGTCTCTATAAGCCGTGTATAAAATATGAGCGGTTTTATATTGGCGATTTTATACAGGCGTATATAAAATCATAGACCATGATACAATTAATAACATGTACTATGAACTATTATGCTTACCATCGATTTCCAATGCAACCACCCAGCTATTTAGCATGTAATGAAGTAACTATGTTAGTTGCCTGTATATTTGCCTATCAAGTTTAACAGTTCCTATAATTGTCTGCGAGGCTTTCTGCTCTAACTTACCTGCGAACACTTCTCGTAAAATGTTATGTAATATTACTGACTTGGGTCCACAAACAGTCTCTGATTTATAGGTCCAATAAGTTTACTAGTGGCGTTGAAATAATAGAGGTACTGCATTTGTCAGCTGTAACTAATTGTTGGTTAAAATTGCGTTTCCGTTAAATTAATTGATGAAATAAGTGAATGTTTCAGTGACTTAGCTTGCCGTGAAAACTTTCAATTAAGTTCAAGTTATAAACTAATGTTCAAGGCGTCTCCTCAATCTCCATAAGGCAAAAAGTTCCCGACAGGATGATGTCACAGATATAAATAACCCACCTTTGAGAGAGCATGATACAAAATCAACATATTTATCATGAGCGGCAAGCGGCAGACAATATTTGTCGAACATGCTAATGACTCGAATATTATAATAACAGAGGTGGAAAGATCAGTTATTGGATGAGCGAAGCGAAGACTCAATTTCACTTGACCCAAAAAAAATGTATATGTTTTTTTTTTTTTTGTTGTTCGCGCTCTACAGGTCAGACGAAAATTCAAATTTGATTGAAACTTGGCATGCCCATGTGTCATCATCTGGATTGAATCCCATCAGTTTTTATACACAATCGGTTGCACCACTTCTGAGAAAACTAATTTTCCATTTGCCAAATAACCCATAAGAATAAGCCAGAGAAGAATTTTCGTGAAAAAAATGTCCTTCGAAAAAATTCAAATTTTCACCAGATTTCAATATAATAATGATACACATTATTCCGAACTTTCACAGAAATCCAATCAGTCGTTTTGATATAAAAAATTATATAATGACAAAAAAAAGCACGAGAAGAATTTTCGTACAGAAAATGTCTTTCGAAAAAATTCATATTTTCACCAAATCTCAATATAATGATGATACAGATTGTTTCAAACTTTTACTGAAATTCAATCAGTCGTTTAGATATAAAAAATTATTTAATGACATTTTCACACATGTTTTAAAGCTATTAAGAAAACCAATTAAATCCAAGCAACAAGTGTCACCAATTATTGGAGAACGATTAAAACAAGGGCTTCTATATCATCGAAGAAATGTTTGAGAATGAGTAATGAATATAAAAGGATGGTCTCAAGGTGTGTATATGTATACAGCTGTCATCACGTCTCATATAGTAGTCTAATATTACAATATATAATATTAAATTGCATCTAATATTTCCTTCATGAGAATAGTCTACGAAATAAACCAACCAAATGGAAAGATTGATTTTTAACTTGAATGCCGTCAAAACATCAACTTGATATAACTTTTTGAAATAATTCAATGTCATTCTTATTAGCTCATCCATCAACGCGGAAACACATAACGCTTTTTCCTAGTTGTTTATTTTCTATTGATTTTTACTTCGCAGCGTACCTTTACATACAAGTAATACGTAATATAATGTGAATTGTTCATATGGATGGACAGTAGGCCTATCCCACAAGACACTTCTCTGAATGGTGTGCATGAAGCAGTTTTAACGCATACCCAGTCACCAGAGGGAAAAAAGTTCCCACCAGGGTGATTATTTTTTAAATTATTGTGAATGTTTATTATGGATCGGACATATTTTAGAAGCTACTTCTTTGAATGGTGTGCAGCAGAATCACAACAATACGTTCACGTTTATCCGGAAAGCCACTACGATAATTTAGGCTTTAGTTGACACTGAAAATGGTCACAAAACATGCATATCGCGTTACATAAACCATTTGATTACTTCTCGAGATATTTTAGCGATGCATCGATAGATACATTAGTAAAAGAACTGGCTTTGGGTTAAACTAAAAAGAAACATTCAACCACAAGCGTTTGGCACACAAGATCAGGGAGATTTTTCACGCATTTGTTTTTCGTGAATCGAAGTAACCGAAACTATTTATTTGTATCAAAACGGCCATAAGGTTTCTGATGAAATTTGCTTAGCTGATAGATGAAGGAATTGATACTCATGTTATCAATAAAGATATAGATATATGTTAGAGGAATTGTTACTAATGTATCAGTTTTCATTTTGATGATAACTATCCAATGGTTTTCGTGTATGTAATGGATCGACGTATTTTTCAACTAGTTTTCCAAAATTTTCTCGGAATTTTCAACTTTTTTCATATTTTTATTTCAAATATACTATTTTAACCTTGATACATCAAAAAAAATCTAATATTAGATATATTTCTGTGCGTGGGTTCCCCTTAATACAATATCCTCACACGGAAAGCATAGACTAAAGATATATACCCAAGACGATTCACGCAACGTTAAAAAAAGATTCATCCCCACTCTCATCCCCACTCCTTTATCCACGTAGTACCTTCAAGGCCCGCTACGAGTGCTGAAAATCGTTTCAGCGATTGTGCTGCAGTCGACGGTGATTGTACGAATTAAGTGTGTTTAACAGAAATCACATGTCGACGAGATAAGAAGTAGCTCTTTTCGTCGGGAAAGGCCACAATCGCACCAATTCACGGTCCCGAGCGACCGTCTCCCGTACTCATGACACTTGGCGAACACATGTCCCGACCCAGCCAGCGTAGACTAAGCGGCAAATATCAAAAGTACATCGACGCTTTCATTTTGAGGATTGTGACAGTAATTTGCTATCAAATAAAATGAGAATGGAACTAGAGACGATCGAACTCATCCTTCTTTGTCGCTCACTTTGTCAGAGAAGTCACTCAGAAATTAGCATTCTGCTCCCGATGCCACAACTTGCAGCCGTCCGCGCATTTTATCCATTTTGAACAAAATGTTTTTTTGTTGTTTATGAACCATTAACTGATACAACTCATCAATACATGTTAATTTTTATTGAGAATTGTTCATGAAAATTTTCAACAAAATTCCAAATTTGATATTTTCAACAAAATTCCAAATTTGGTATTTTCAACAAACATTTCCAAAGAAAAATTCTGACGGGAATTTCCATCAAAAATATGTAAATTTTTAATTGTGTTAATAGAAATTTCCGATAAGTGGTCTACTGACATTATTATTTAACTAGGAAAACGCGTTATGTGTTTCCGCGTTGATGGATGAGCTAATAAGAATGACATTGAATTCTCTCCAAAAGTTATATCAAGTTGATTTTTTGACGGCA
Organism: Brachyptera putata; assembly: GCA_907164805.1. NCBI lineage: Eukaryota > Metazoa > Arthropoda > Insecta > Plecoptera > Taeniopterygidae > Brachyptera > Brachyptera putata. Next base: position 7,761,709 of record OU015462.1, on the reverse strand, counting down.
TTCAAGTTAAAAATCCGTGAAAAAAGTCCGTGCATTTTATCCATTTTGAACAAAATGTTTTTTTGTTGTTTATGAACCATTAACTGATACAACTCATCAATATATAATTGCTTTATTTCCAATTTTTTTCTACAAAATCATTACCTTATTATAAAGGTGTTGGCAAAATTATATGATAAATATATGACTAATACACAAATGGAAAAAAATATTACATATACACAATTTACTCCAACAACAATATAAGAAACCAATATTAACATCAATAACACAATATATATATATATATATATATACAGGGGCGTCGGAACGTTTTCAAAGTAGGGGGGGGCAAGCTCAAAAATTGTGACCCGCGGAGGAAGGAAGTATGGGGTGCCACACATTCAATAACATTTGGGTATTTTTCAGGATAGAAGGACAAAATACTGAGAATACCAAGATGGGGAGGGGGGGATCTCAGTTTGGAGAAGAAAATGCCATATAAGAACAGTTGTACAAAGGCCAGTTAACGCGAAGCATGCGACCCGCGGGGGGCAATGGGGAAGGACCCCCTCTGGCCCCGCAGGGAATTTTTTTAAATTCCCCTTTTTTAACACGATTTAACGTGTTTCAGATAAGATTTAGATGACAAAATTAATTGTTTTGAAGAACTAGATGTGCCCAACTGATATTTGCCAAACATAGTTATTGTAACTGCAGGGTCGTTCTGGCTCATTTTAGCGCCACGGGCAAGGACTAAATTATGAGCCCAAAAAACTATATGCGCATAGTGAAAGTGAATGCGAGTGAGGGAGGAACCAAGCCCCGCAGGGAAATTTTTGTGAATTTATCTTTTTAAATACGATTCTACGGGTTTGGGAATTGGACGAAATTTCTGGAATTCATGAATTCTTTAGTGTGGTAAGAGCTAGTTTTGCTGAATGGCTGATCCAAGAAAAATCTATGTCCTTCGATAACAATGCTGTTCGAATGTTAACATTTTCTCCACCCAATAATGCACAAGTGAAATAGAATACGATTTATGGCATATTATTATTGATAGAATATTACAAATGTGCGCCGATAGCGCCCCTTAAATTTGACGCCCCTGGCAGTCACCGAACGACCCTTATTGGAAGTTACCTTTCTCCATTTCATTGTATTGTCATTGTTACGACTGTTGGAATTTTGGAAATTTACAAAATTTACAAAAATTGTAATGAATAATTTATATCTGAAAGAAGCACTAGGGTTGTTTCTTGTTTTCTGATAACTAATAACTACTTACCAGAGCTATCATTCCAAAACAGTACACCAAATTCCTTTAAATCACACCTTTTTCAATATGGTTCAACGTGTTCCAGATGAGACTTAGATGCAAAAATCAATTTTCCCCTAAAACTGAAGGTGCCCATCTGATATTTGATTTTCTATGCAATGTGAAATATGAATCTATGTACGATTTTATCTATCTAAATAGGTCTACATCTTTCCTTCCTACTCTTTCTTTCTTTTTTTTCTTTCTTCCCTTCTCTCTTCCTTCTTTTTTTCTCTTCTTTCTTTGTCTTGTCAATTATTGGGCCAATACTAAAATTTAAATGAAATTTCGCTTAGGCGCCCCCATCCTGGGGGAAAAAACCCCATCAGTTTCTATTTTTAAAAATGATGTGATATTTTTTTTGGATCACCGTTTCCAAAAGGTTTTCGCATGCGTGCAAATTTCCCCAAAAACTTTCATCCGAACCACACATATTTTGCTTCAGTTACAGGAAATGATCCAAACATACTATCGCGCTACATACACCTTTAAAATTCTTGAATTTTTGTATCGATGTTTTCTACAAAACGCTTTGACAAGCTAAAATAAACATTAAACCCAAACGTTTGGCCCAAGACCGGAAGTCACGCAATTTTTCAAAAACGGGAAACCAAACTATGTAAAAAAACGGCTTTTTTTTTTTGCTTTGAAATAAGTAAGTAAAATCTTTTTTTTACATTTCTCGCTATTTACATGGCCCAATTACCTCAAAATTTTTTTGTTAAAAACCCATTTCATAGTTAACTATTAATAATATTGAATAATATTAGGCCCTGATATTAAAAATAATAGTAAAAATCGTTAATTCAAAGCCTACAACACAGGATGGATTATAACTTACATACATTATTAGAAGAGACAATTTACTATTCTCAATGAAATTTTTGATTTTAGTTATACATTTGGACCATCCCAATAATTGACACTTATTATAGGAATCAACTTCTTATTTTTCATACTTTTACAACACTCTCTTCTAAATTGACTGAACGTTTTCGCCTCTTTCACTTTATTTTCTAATTATTATAAATTCAAATTCCCTTAATAAATATTGAATTGTCTTCTTCTTTTTTTGACATTGTCTTCTCCTTTTTTTGACGTTCTTGAGAAAGCTTAGCTGATAGAGGAAGGTTTGATCTACCAACGTATCAATTGTCATCTGCATGCTGGTCATCGACTGGTTTTAGTGTATGTAACAGTGTATCGTATTTTTCAACTAGTTTATCCAAATGTTTCTCGGAATTTGCAAGTTTTTTTCCATTTCAAATTTTTAATATACTATTTTAATCTTGACACATCAATAAATAACGAAATATTCTATAAATTTTGGTGGGTGGGTTCCCCTTTAGTCTACACTCAGTCACTGAAAATTCTCTCATTTTATTTAATAATTCTATAGAAACGCAATTTCAGCCACAATTAGTTACAGCAGACAAGTGCAATACCCTATCATTCCAACGTCTCTATAAGCCGTGTATAAAATATGAGCGGTTTTATATTGGCGATTTTATACAGGCGTATATAAAATCATAGACCATGATACAATCAATAACATGTACTATGAACTATTATGCTTACCATCGATTTCCAATGCAACCACCCAGCTATTTAGCATGTAATGAAGTAACTATGTTAGTTGCCTGTATATTTGCCTATCAAGTTTAACAGTTCCTATAATTGTCTGCGTGGCTTTCTGCTCTAACTTACCTGCGAACACTTCTCGTAAAATGTTATGTAATATTACTGACTTGGGTCCACAAACAGTCCCTGATTTATAGGTCCAATAAGTTTACTAGTGGCGTTGAAATAATAGAGGTACTGCATTTGTCAGCTGTAACTAATTGTTGGTTAAAATTGCGTTTCCGTTAAATTAATTGATGAAATAAGTGAATGTTTCAGTGACTTAGCTTGCCGTGAAAACTTTCAATTAAGTTCAAGTTATAAACTAATGTTCAAGGCGTCTCCTCAATCTCCATAAGGCAAAAAGTTCCCGACAGGATGATGTCACAGATATAAATAACCCACCTTTGAGAGAGCATGATACAAAATCAACATATTTATCATGAGCGGCAAGCGGCAGACAATATTTGTCGAACATGCTAATGACTCGAATATTATAATAACAGAGGTGGAAAGATCAGTTATTGGATGAGCGAAGCGAAGACTCAATTTCACTTGACCCCAAAAAAATGTATATGTTTTTTTTTTTTTTTTTTGTTCGCGCTCTACAGGTCAGACGAAAATTCAAATTTGATTGAAACTTGGCATGCCCATGTGTCATCATCTGGATTGAATCCCATCAGTTTTTATAAACAATCGGTTGCACCACTTCTGAGAAAACTAATTTTCCATTTGCCAAATAACCCATAAGAATAAGCCAGAGAAGAATTTTCGTGAAAAAAATCTCCTTCGAAAAAATTCAAATTTTCACCAGATTTCAATATAATAATGATACACATTATTCCGAACTTTCACAGAAATCCAATCAGTCGTTTTGATATAAAAAATTATATAATGACAAAAAAAAGCACGAGAAGAATTTTCGTACAGAAAATGTCTTTCGAAAAAATTCATATTTTCACCAAATCTCAATATAATGATGATACAGATTGTTTCAAACTTTTACTGAAATTCAATCAGTCGTTTAGATATAAAAAATTATTTAATGACATTTTCACACATGTTTTAAAGCTATTAAGAAAACCAATTAAATCCAAGCAACAAGTGTCACCAATTATTGGAGACGATTAAAACAAGGCCTTCTATATCATCGAAGAAATGTTTGAGAATGAGTAATGAATATAAAAGGATGGTCTGAAGGTGTGTATATGTATACAGCTGTCATCACGTCTCATATAGTAGTCTAATATTACAATATATAATATTAAATTGCATCTAATATTTCCTTCATGAGAATAGTCTACGAAACAAACCAACCAAATGGGAAGATTGATTTTTAACTTGAATGCCGTCAAAACATCAACTTATAACTTTTTGAAAGAATTCAATGTAAATTTGAATTAGCTCATCCATCAACGCGGAAACACATAACGCGTTTTCCTAGTTGTTTATTTTCTATTGATTTTTACTTCGCAGCGTACCTTTACATACAAGTAATACGTAATATAATGTGAATTGTTCATATGGATGGACAGTAGGCCTATTCCACAAGACACTTCTCTGCATGGTGTGCATGAAGCAGTTTTAACGCATACCCAGTCACCAGAGGGAAAAAAGTTTCCACCAGGGTGATTATTTTTTAAATTATTGTGAATGTTTATTATGGATCGGACATATTTTAGAAGCTACTTCTTTGAATGGTGTGCAGCAGAATCACAACAATACGTTCACGTTTATCCGGAAAGCCACTACGATAATTTAGGCTTTAGTTGACACTGAAAATGGTCACAAACATGCATATCGCGTTACATAAACCATTTGATTACTTCTCGAGATGTTTTAGCGATGCATCGATAGATGCATTAGTAAAAGAACTGGCTTTGGGTTAAACTAAAAAGAAACATTCAACCACAAACGTTTGACACACAAGATCAGGGAGATTTTTCACGCATTTGTTTTTCGTGAATCGAAGTAACCGAAACTATTTATTTGTATCAAAACGGCCATAAGGTTTCTGATGAAATTTGCTTAGCTGATAGATGAAGGAATTGATACTCATGTTATCAATAAAGATATAGATATATGTTAGAGGAATTGTTACTAATGTATCAGTTTTCATTTTGATGATAACTATCCAATGGTTTTCGTGTATGTAATGGATCGACGTATTTTTCAACTAGCTTTCCAAAATTTTCTCGGAATTTTCAACTTTTTTCATATTTTTATTTCAAATATACTATTTTAACCTTGATACATCAATAAAAAATCTAATATTAGATACATTTCTGTGCGTGGGTTCCCCTTAATACAATATCCTCACACGGAAAGCCACTGCGATAGTGAGTATGTTGAGTTGACGCTGAAAATATTACGCTGTGGGCAGGGGCGGATTGGCCAGCAGGGCAACCGGGCAAATGCCCGGTGGGCCGGTCGGTCTGGACGTAATTTGGGCCGCTTATAATTTCTTGAAAACTTGACAGTAATTTCAATTCCTAAAAATTACAAAAACTTTAATACATAATATATAATGATTGAAGTTATTGATTTTTTCGCCGTTATTGATGTAATAATGATTATTTTTAATACAGCTGAAGGCACAAAGGCCGCTTAGTAGCCAGTAGGTGTAAATCAAATAGAGGAGGTTAGATGAATTATTCTTTGTATTTGGACCGCATTATTCGTGGTATTTATCAGGCCGGCCGCCTGTTGTCAGTTGGTAGGCCGCCTTGTGCGGCAGCCTTTTTAACAGAATGATTTCCTTCGGAAAAAGTGGCAAAAATTCAAATTTACAAAAGGCCACGTTGACAAAAATATTAATAACAAGATTACACAGAATCGTTGCTCCAAGTAGGGGTGGAGGGATTCACAGCATGTTAGTCTCATTTTGAATTAGTTCGAGACAATAATTAACCGTGGTCGGATGTTTCGTGATTTAATATTCGTGTTGAATGATATTATTGTTAATGGTTAATAGTAGCTAAATACTGCGTTCTAGTGTAGTGTAGTGAGTTGTAGTTAGTTGGTAATTTATTTAGTGAAGCTTATAAGACCATTTTCCTGGCGTATAAACTGTTACTCTCATTGTCTTCGACACAAGTAGCATGTGAAAGAAGCTTCTCAAATCTCAAATTTGTAAGAAACCGACTTCGCAGCACCCTTACACAAGAACATCTCGAAGCTTTTATGTTAATGGCCAGCGAAAAATCAATATGAACACATTTGGACAACGACAAAATTATCGACAGGATCGCTGCAAAAATTAGTTTGTTAAGAAAGAAGTTACTTTTATAACTGTGAATACGTAGGCTACAAACCAGACATAACTTATATTGCATCCTACCTGAAGGCGATTCGGTGAGTTACACTTTATTATGAAAATAATGTTCAGAAAGGAAATTTACTATAATACCAAGGACTATTAAAAGTCCATGATAAAACGTTTCTAATTCTTGGGTTGGGGGGGGGGGGGGCGTAATATCAACAAAGAGGCCAATGCAATGTGGGCCGCTTTTGTGCATTTGCCCGGGCCGCTTTTTTTCCCCAATCCGCCCCTGGCTGTGGGTATAGCAGGGGTTATATTAGTGCGCAGTTGACCCTAATATGCGTAGTTCTAAACTTCAAAAATGCAGCTCTTAATTTCAATTTGCGCAGCTGTGAAATAACGAATATTGTTGAATAATGAACATTATCAAAGAAGAATAGTGAGTAAATCGATATTCTTCAAACCACATTCTTCCATGTTCATGCTCAATAATTTGAATGATTCTTCCCTAAATATTCTTCTCCCATTAATAAATACGCGTATACCTGGCGCAAATAATGCACTACAGCCTTAGGCCTATATATTCCCAAATAGTAACAACATTACTTGAAAAAGTGAAGTTTAAAAAAAAAAACCTGCGGGGCAGTGATGCGCCTCCTCCCCTCCCAGTATCCGCACGGAGACTACCTCTTCATAAAATTGATTTAATATGCGTAGTTCTAAATTTTCACTAATATAACCACTGGGGTATAGGTCCCTCTTAAAACTTTGTTTCAGCTCTCACATCACGTACCGAAGAAGACTATTACATAATTATTTTTATGTTTAATTCAACGAAATTAAAGTCGGTGTAATTAGTGGATGATATCCATTCATGTAATTATACTATCTGATAGTCGAATAGGTTCATACAATGAGTGAACATTACGAGTTATTCCACGTGCTAATTCAATTACCTTTACAATCCAATCTAAAACTTTTCACGAGCCACTTTGATGTATGTTGTTTGTTAACGTTTCTGTTACAATATACAATTAACTTCTATGTGTAAAACGTTTCAACTTTTTTAACCTAGTGCACCGATCCGTGTCAATATAGGCCTACGTATAGCTCGAAGTGTATTTCTGTGGTAAAAGATATGTCAACGAAATTGTATAGAAAATGTTATTTTGTATTATTGATAAATTTTAAAATGTCAAATTGTACAATCAACAGTATATTTTCAAGTCTCGCACTAGGGTCGTCACTCTTGCCGGATTGGTCAGTGATGAGAATCCAGATCAAGATCAGTTTGATGATGTGCGTCTGGAGCTACAGAAAATTCAAATAAACAGTTAGAATAGGTATGTATAGGCTGTTATATTCAAAAAGTATTGAATAGACTGATGAAGTTACTTGACAGTAAATTTCGTTAATGGTAATATTAAAATTATATATCTTGAGTTTGTATCTACTACGTAGCTAATTCACTATTATGTAGAGGCAATAAGGCAAGTACCTGTTATTCGGTCTTACAGGCAAACGTTCTACTGACAAGGAGTCTTTCTGAACGAATAATATTGTTTGCTTTTCGACCCCACCAACAGCTAGGTTATACGGGGGTACTGATGAGCGGGTGATTATGAAATTATGAAGTGATGATAAGTGAAAGGACCTTTACAAAAACCCATGCCTTATGCGGGACTCGAACCCACGCCCAAGAACGCTAACTTCAGTTTCGGAAGCGGTGCCTCAGCTGACTGAGCTACCGAGGGCGGCAGAGTCTTTCTGTATATTGATAAATAAATATGTTGAAAGATATAATTTCTTACTACGCCTTTACTTCCACCTTTTCTCTCTCTCTATCTCTCTCTCTATATATCTATCTATCTATCTCTCTCGCCCTCGTGTAGTATCAATCCTCCTCCCAAACTTAATTGTCTCTGGCGCAAAGTAACGTACCTATATCAAATGAAGTAAATAAAACCTCAATATTTATTCTATATGGCACAGTAATGTCAAATTCATCTTATGCAAGTGGTTTGTGCAAACACAACTCAAAAATAAACACAACCGTTCCAAACGTCGATCCAGCAAAAAGAATGAAGAACGGCAACTGAAGGTCTGGTATCGTAAACACTTTCGGCAGAGCTTCTTTGATTTTACCACCGCGCGTTCTGTTGAATCTACCCATGTTGATCAATATATTAACAGTACGTTCTTCCCATTGTTTCACAATACCAGATTCAAATAGTCGATCAATGAAATAGTTCATCCTCGGTAGATAAGGTGAACGTTTCGGCACGATGTAGCTCAGGTAGTACGACTTCGGACACTCTCTAATGAGGTGCAACAACGGCGTCCCTTCTTGTGACTGGAACGACGGGGCCATAAGCTCTGCGTCACTTTTACGCACGAATGCGGTGATATTACCAGATGTAGCGACGCGTTCCGGTCCGTAACCATTGTTAAAGTGTTCAATTCGAGATATAAGATGCGTCATAACGGGGTTCCCTGTGTCAAACAGGACATCGTCAAGATTCTGAGACGAAGTCCCGATAAACAGTCCAGATTCATCCAGTTCTGTGAGCGTATTGATATCAGGGAAGTGGAGTGGGTGTCCGATAACCGTGACGAGTTTCCCCTGGAAAATACTGGCGACGATCATGCCAAGCTGAAGGAAACAGAGCACCAGAATTCTCTCAGAGGATACAGTCGGTAACCTTATCACGGCTGTGTTCACAAACGGGTGGAATGAATCGAGAAAAATGTGGGCTGTGTCCACATCAGAGCTTATATCCGAATGATGGTACCAAGATCTGGACCTCTTGAGAATATACCACACGCACGCGAACGTCAAGTAACAGGTGACTAGCAAGAAATAAAGTTGGGTATTGAAGCATTTCGCCATTGTGAGCCATTTCGGGATACGTTTAGCTTTAGGAGCGATAATGCAAACTTCGTCACTGTCCAGTTGGTTAGTGAACACGATATCATTTGTTCCGTAATCTTTCACGAAACGAGTATTGAAAGCAATGTCTGATCTTCCGTATATGATGTCACCTAGAGCTCCGTTGAACGTTCCGTTTAGATATCCGTATTCTTTGCCGTCTTCTGGCTCGCGAGTAACCGCTGTCATGCCCATTGCTCGAGTTAGTTCGCTGAGCGCGTAGCCATCGACGCCGAAATATGACGCTGATTTTCCCTCGTCAACAACATCCGAAATGATTGCCGAGGTGATCCGTTCGAACATTGACACACGTAGTGGATAGCCGTTCATACCTCGACGTATTTTATGGGTTACTAAAATATCGGATTTAATTAAATTATCGGCATCAGCATATTTTATCTTTCCCCAAAGTAAATCAGAACGATTCTGTTCATATACCTTGATGAACGGATCGTAAAATACGACTTTTCTTTCTTCAATCGGACAGTCTCCGTAAACCTTCATAATTAAAACGTTCAATATGCTGTGCCTGGTCCACAAGAAGTCCAAGAATGTAAGATAATTCGGTGTCGTCCTATTGCACTGATCGTTTGGTACGACAAGAAGTATTAAGAAATAACCTCTTGGATTCCATTCCTTCTGCGATTTTTGAATGACATCAATATTGTCCGATATAGTCTTCACCGTGTCGGCAACAAAAACGTAAGATATGTGAAAATCGGAATAGTATTCGCGCAAATACTCTTTCGATCTATTTTCATTCTCTAACGACGAGATTTTCAGTTCTGTCAATTTGACTGGTTTTTTCAGTTGTCGATGAAATCGTGCCAATAGTTCATTGGTGAAATCGTTACTACTGATCATGTCCGTGTTTAAAAATACCACTGATGTGTACCTGACTCGCTGAAAATACCAAGCAGTTGCTTGCCAGTGAGAAGCATTCATAGAGCTTAATAATGGATGTACAGGTACACTGTCACGTTTTTTACTGACACTGGTAACAAGATTCGAGCTTACATTTGAATGTGATAAAAATAGGGTCAACACGACTAGGCCTACGCAATACACTGCTATAATCAAAACCGTCATATTAGGTCACTTGATTTACACAGATTTTCTTTACGAAATACGAATAAATTTGTATTTGATCTGTAATTTGTCTGAAATTATTCAGACTCCTCGCCAGTGGTTGTGAAGTAAATCAGACGGAAGCAGATAGTGATGAAGATAGATTTTCCTTTTGACAAATGATTTATGATAAGATTTCCATGTCGAGAATCCCAAATGTGCGCCTGCTTTTCTCCAGAATTGTGCGTGATGTGACGCATTGTCCACTAAACCTCCGTAAATCCACCTCAGTACAATATCTATATTTATCTAAAAACTGACCAAATATAGCTGACACATAGCGAAATGATAAATAAACAACACCTGTCTCATCACTGTTCAATCAATTACCGTTTCGTTACGAACCACACGTGAAATAATAGAATGTCTCCATTCGATTGTTGACTGCACAATGACTTTGTGACACGCAGTGTCGGCATTAGTTTTCATCGGTCGATTCACCTGTCCCTACAGACTACATAAACTACGTTACATGATACAAGTGCATTAGGTTAGCACGTGCAGGCTACAGTTGTACTGATGACACGACAAAATAAATTTTGTCTAAACTATAATCGTAGCCACGTGAGAATGTCCTATCCAACTGAACTGACGACTAAAGATGGTAGTGGCTTATCAGTCGGTCAGTTAGAGATATCCTGATTGGATAATATGTCAAATTGGATAATAGTACCACAGGTGATGTTGAACAGATCACTTGATTGGTTGTTATGTGTTGTGTTGTCGAAGGGCCGTGGAAACGGAAGTGGCTAATTAATAACTTCAATGATTAGTAATTACATAATTGTATAATCTTGCTGTAACTTGACACTTTTGAAATACTATGTAATTGTGTTTCTAATGGTAATAACTAAGGGTAGGATAGATATACAAATGCATGTTTCTGACTAGGATTGATAGAACAACAACATCAATATGTATAGCGTACATGTTTCCAAGATTCTAAAAATATCAACTTGATTTTGTATTTTTACATATTTGGTGCTTTTATCCTAAAAATTAAAAACACATGCATTATGCATGTTTGTGCCACTTTTTGGAAATATGTTGTGCATATCTGGATGGTTTGGTGCATATCATTATCATTAGGGTATATCTTCAAACGTACCTCAGTATTTTATGTCGACACTTGTGCAGGTCAACTGGAAATGCCAATAATGAAGTGTACGTTGACAAGACAGAAACACGTACTTTTTCACGTAAGGTTTTTTAACCACTAGACCTGAATCTATATTCTATGTATAGACCCTACTCATGTATATGTTTCAAATTAAATTTCATATTTGGGTCTTCTCTGGTTTTTAGTGCATATTAATTGGACTTTTTGTATTGGATCAATGCATGCATATTTGACGTTTTTCAGTGCGTATCTAGCCTATCCTTGGTAACTATCCTATAACTTATTCACTAATATCCATATCGTATAAAAATACCATTACCGGCTGACCAATACCAGACAAATACGGCTCCGTCAAGTTGGCTCCGCCCTATTCGAATTTCAGATTTTTTGGGTCAGGCGTTTTGAGCCCGTTTTGAGCTGAATTGTGCTGCCCTTCATTCGTTTTGAGCTCATCCCCTAACCGAGATATTTTAACTTTTTGAGGGCGGAGCCAAGTTGACGGGTGGCTTCGCCCAACTCATCGGATCGGAACCGGACAAAGACCATCGTTTTGAGCTCGTTTTGAGCCGAATTGTGCTGCCCTCTGTTCGTTTTGAGCTCATCCCCTAACCGAGAAATTACAACTTTTTGAGGGCGGTGCCAAGTGTACGTGCTAATCATAGGGATTTTTAAACAATTCCGTGACTTTCCCTGGTCTTTTGTGCTAAACGCATGAGATCGAACTGTTCATTGTTAGCTTAGCCTTAACTCAAGTTTCTTCACGAACACATCGATACCACACACGATGCAATACCTGAAGAAGTGATCAAATGGTGTATGTAACGCGAGATGCATGTTTTGTGACCATCACCATTGTCAACTAAAGTATAAACTATCGTAGTGGCTTTCCGGATGTACGTATTGTTATGAAACTGCTGCACACTATTCAGAGAAGTACCGGTACTTGGCACCGCCCTCAAAAAGTTGTAATTTCTCGGTTAGGGGATGAGCTCAAAACGAACAGAGGGCAGCACAATTCGGCTCAAAACGAGCTCAAAACGATGGTCTTGGTCCGGTTCCAATCCGTTGAGTCGAGTTAAAAACCCATATGATTAGCACGTCAACTTGGCTCCGCCCTCAAAAAGTTGTAATATCTCGGTTAGGGGATGAGCTCAAAACGAACAGAGGGCAGCACAATTCGGCTCAAAACGAGCTCAAAACGATGGTCTTGGTCCGGTTCCAATCCGTTGAGTTGAGTTTAAAACCCATGTGATTAGCACGTCAACTTGGCTCCGCCCTCAAAAAGTTGTAATATCTCGGTTAGGGGATGAGCTCAAAACGAACAGAGGGCAGCACAATTCGGCTCAAAACGAGCTCAAAACGATGGTCTTTGTCCGGTTCCGTTCCGATGAGTTGGGCGGAGCCACCCGTCAACTTGGCTCCGCCCTCAAAAAGTTAAAATATCTCGGTTAGGGGATGAGCTCAAAACGAACAGAGGGCAGCACAATTCGGCTCAAAACGAGCTCAAAACGATGGTCTTTGTCCGGTTCCGTTCCGATGAGTTGGGCGGAGCCACCCGTCAACTTGGCTCCGCCCTCAAAAAGTTAAAATATCTCGGGTAGGGGATGAGCTCAAAACGAATAGAGTGCAGTACAATTCAGCTCAAAACGAGCTCAAAACGATAGACTTTGTCCGGTTTCGATCCGACGAGTTGGGCGGAGCCACCCGTCAACTTGGCTCCGCCCTCAAAAAGTTGAAATATCTCGGTTAGGGGATGAGCTCAAAACGAATGAAGGGCAGCACAATTCAGCTCAAAACGGGCTCAAAACGCCTGACCAGAATTTTTTCTGAAATTCGAATAGGGCGGAGCCAACTTGACGGAGCCGACAAATACCACTATTCAAATATAATGGCGATATTTATGTTCGTTATGTTGGTAGACGACATTTTTCTTTCGTGAATACAAGTATACCAGTACCAGAACCTATATAGATGTGGGTTCCGATCGGTTGTTTCCCCTACCTCACCTCACCAGCGAACGAGTGGTTCGCTCCTTCCTATCTCGTGAATGCATGTGAACTATGTAGATATTGAGATATAATGTGTGATAAATTAAAATCGTGCTAATGACTGCGCATACTGTTGTCATTCGCATTAATGTACATCCCATGTTTTAGAAAAAAAGCTTTTCACAATAATTACTCCTTTTTACATTAAATTCATGTTTCGTTATTTCCATTATGTTGATTAAATATTGTTTGTAATTCTCCCCTTCTTGGATATTTTATACTGACCAATTGATTTTTCTCCTTTCTCACACACAGGCCTCCGCCTATGTGGGTCTTGCTATAATTTAGATTAGTTCATATACATTTATATGCAAGTTTAAAACCTACTGATGGTACACATTTTTTTTATTCATTCTCTTCTTACAAAATAAATTATTATTATTATTGATAATATGTGCGAGATAACAATTTCATTTATATTGAAGTTTTCTACCGATAGTGCCTGAAATCATCGTGATAATTGCAAGTAAAATTGGAAATGCAGGGAAATTTTTGAAATATGTTTGAAATTTTTAGTCTACTCATGTTTTGGATGTTTTCTTAGTCATATAGGCCTATTATCAGGAATATATTTTTTTCATAGTAATTGCATACAACTTTATACCTTGTAGGCCTATAATACAACGCATACATATTAGAGATAAGAAGTTGGTTATTTGAATTTATTATGAAATTTGAAGAGTGACTCAATAAATATTGCATGCAGCCAGCAGCCTTTTATAGTATGATGGCTATTCTTGTTGTAAATTATCGTTATAAAAGAACTTTCGTGTCCTCATGGAGTCCTCATGCTCTACATACGTCGGCCTACAATATAATTGAGAATAACAACAGAATTACAGCGATTCTAAAATTCCATCTATAGGCCCAAAAATGATAAATAAACTAAGATGATTTTTGGTCTAAAATCTTTAAATTGAGCTCAATTCCGAAACTGAGACCACATTTGTGTTTCAATGTGAATACTCTACGATACGTATCGATAGAATTGAGAAATTCAACGTAAAATGTCAATTCATTTGAAAATTTGGCCAAAATGGTTGGCCTAAGGGCACACACTAGTTTTTGACCTTTCGCAATTCATTTATATGAACTGGTGAGACCTATGATGGTCTAGTGTTTTTTCATGAGTATCACGTCATGATCGCTAAATCATCAGCAAATTTGGCTACGCTCGCCTTGGCCGTTCCCAAAAAAAAATGTCTGAATTACCAAAAAACTGCTTTTTCTAGCGAATTTGAAATTTCGCTTTCAAACGGACTTTTGAAATAATTACTATTATCCAATTACGTTTTGATATTCAGCTTGAAAAATTGATACTATAAAAAGGAAATATTTTTTGGAAATGGTAAAACCAAAATTAAAGTCAGAAATCAAATTTCTGTAAATTGTGAAAATTGAATAGAATTCGAACTAGATAACGCGGCAAACATAACGATGTAGGAAGTTAGCTATAAACCGTGCAAGGAGATTTTAAATTGTATATGGCCCTAAATTGATGGAAAAATTGAAATAGATTATGCGGCAAACATAATGATGTGGGAAGTTAGATATACAGCGTGCAGGCAGCTGTTAAAATGTGTAAATTGATGTTTAGATCGATTCAGAGTACACGGCAAACATAATGATATAGGAAGTTAACTATAAACTGTGAAGGGAGGTTTTAAATGTATAAATTGATGAAAAAATTGAACTAGATTATGCGGCAAACATAATGATGTGGGAAGTTAGATATACAGCGTGCAGGCAGCTGTTAAAATGTGTAAATTGATGGTTAGATCGATTCAGAGTACACGGCAAACAGAATGATGTAGGAAGTTATTATATAAGAACGTGCAGAAAGCTTTTGAATTGTGCAAATTAATTAGAAATCAAATTGAAGTACGCGGCAAACTAAGGCTGGTCTTAATAAAAGGTTGGGTATTACACCTGTATTCAAATATACATACATACATATATTATTATTATCATCATTTTATTCACTCCAAGTTTTTATACATTTAATTGATTCATAATGTAACAATTCTAGTTAGTGAATTGGTAATTTCAATACAATCACAGGCTCAACAACAATCACACAATCATTCAAATTCACATAAACAATCATTTATTATGTTATACATGTATCACAGGTTCACAATTACATATTCACATGGTCGGTTAAAAATCAAATAGTATAAGAGACTACAAATATGCATAGCCAAAGTAATGTAATATGAGCTAGAAGATGATATAGTCAGTTGAAATCATTGTTATATTCTAATACATTCGATACATTAATTACTTTAAATATAAAATTCATTCATGTCATAGATGCTCATAATCACAAGGTGAGATGTATAAAATCACGGCTATTATTCTCTATACGGTAATTGCATACAACTTCATATCCTGTGGGATAGAACCCATACAAGAGCAATATAGTGTGCGAGTTATTACAATTTGAGGTCAAATTAAAAAAGTGATTGAACAATATTGCAGCCTTCCTAAGTATGGCCATTCTTTCTATAAATTTTCGATAAAAACAAACTTTTGTGACCTCATAATTAATCCTGAATAATTGCTCTCACAATACAGGCATTGCTAAATTGAACGGTGGTTGTACTAATTACAACGTGTAAAGATGATGAGACGGATTAATCGCAAAAAATGTAAGGCCCGCACTGATTGGACTTTGGACGGGATAAAAACGAAAGCCTGCGTTGCGAAGTGGATCAACAAACAACAATTTCAACGACTCTGAAATTCTACGAAACAAATTCTGCAGTGTCAATAGAAGTTTTCAAAATCCAATTTATTCTATTTTAATGCTGTTTTACAACCCCACTAACAGCTAGGTTAAACTTGGGTACGAATGAGCGGGTGATAATGAAACGATGAAGCGATGATAGATGGAAGGACGTTTACAAAAACCCATGCCTTATGCGGGACTAGATAAGACTAGATGCGGAATCATTTCAATTACCGGTATTTATAAAAACAATGAACTTTAACAGCAGGTCTGCGCTGTCTGTGACCTTACTTTTTCGTCGCAGACAAGTCTTTTAGTTTCCATTAATGTCTAGTATACTCGGCAGGGGCGCCGACTCCGTGGGTGCTCAGGGTCCAGAGCACCCGTCGGATCTTTTTGGCTCAAAAATTTGGCTCAACCAATAAATTATATATAATTACGAATTTGTATGTTTCATTAAATTTCCGGCAAATTTAACGTTTTATTTTTACTTCCATAATATCAATAATATGTCAATGTTGTTGTTTTGAAGAAGCATTTCTTTAGCAAGAAATAAGAAGAATATTTAGAGCCTTTTCTGATCTTCACTCGATTGCCGGGAGGGAGGGGGCCGGGGAGAGTCATAAATATATACATTTTTCAAGAGAACCGATAGACTAGTCATTGTTATAATGAACATATGTTAACCATCCTTGTTGCTGGAACATTTTATTGGCACTCTTTAAGGGTAATAAACCCTTGCGTTGACCATCTATGCGTAATGCGTTGACGATTTGTTCAACTATACCGTAAGTCACGTATTTCTTTTAACTCAACGCTTTGAACACAAGGTAGGCCTATATTGTCTATGTCCTTTCGCGTGAATTTCAGTATAGCATAAAACTTGAGTTTTCATTCATGACGTTTTCGTCCCTCCCGACTCTTGGTCCTTTTGGTAGGTAGGCATATTATATTTGCCGAATGATGTTCATATTGAGAAGTCACGAAGAAGGATGAAGTGCGCGTTAGTACTAAATATCACAGTGGAAAAATATTGGCATATTTGTTAAATATTTAGCAAAATGTTTTGATGGATCTCATGATGGATCGCATTCCCATTAGATTGTGCAGTGAGTAAAAAGAGTGGAAACATGAAATAATGCGGTGATCGAAAGATAAGTGGTAGTTTCGTTGCTATATTGGTAAGTCTCTGCATGGCCATACTCAATAGTATGGCAATAATATTACCAACTTATTTGTTGTCATTTTTTACATATATTTCAAGATTCCTAAATATTATCTGCTTCGACAACTTCTAGAATACTCAAGCAGGGACGTCGTTAAAACTTAAAAGGGGGCCAAGGTGGGACGCGTGCCCCACCAATCGACATTTGCACCCCACCAAAAATTTATTTATTTAGAAATCGCGAAAATAACTTCGAAAATGTCCATGATTGAAATATTGGAATAACGTTGGAATGGTCCATAATGGTTCAATCTAGGACTCCTAAACTGCTTGTAAATCGCAAAAATCACTTTAAAAAATGACCATATTTCAAAAAATTCCCTGCAGGGCTTTGTTGGTGGAGATCGAAAAATTAACTTTGAGAATATCCATGGAGGTTCAATTATTGGACTTCAAAACTGTATGTAGATCGCAACAATTACTTAGAAAATAACCATATTTCAAGAAAATCCCTGCGGGGCTTGGGGAAGGGGTAGCAAAATCAATTTTCAAAAAGTCCATAATGATGTCTTTGTTATTATGAAAGTCTTCTTGAACTGAAAAAGATTCCATTTACTTCTTATAGATGCATTTTTACTGTTTACCAGTTATCATTTTTACAGAGTTTGATTATCATTGTGAATTGTACTGTCAATATGTATTGTTGTTCCTGTCCATAAATTCATTAAATCAATCAATCTTGAAATGACAATTTACTTATTGTGTTGTTCTCCATATCTGAGGGTTGTATTGTATCCTAATAAGACATCATTCAGTGTGAAATATGTTATAACTCACTAGAAATCAGGGTATTAAATTTAATCTAATTCAGTATAGCCTAGTTTGATTCAGTAATGTGAATTATTGAAATGTGAGTAATTTATCTAGGACAAAAAGGCTTTTTCTCTCAAGCTTATATCCATTACAGATTAGCACAACTGCATCTAGTTGAACAAAATATGACAAAAAACAAACTTCATGGTATTCGATATCAAGCCCTTCCACATCAATTTCCGGAGACTGTCAACGCTAGCAACTCAGCTACCTTGAAAGTTATCGACATATTTGAGAATTTACTTGTGTCAGGTGGAATACCTGTTGGGGTATTCGGCTTCCCTGGTACTTGAGTCAATTTTCCACGAACAAAAGTTTTCGAGCAAATTGGTCAACAGCCCAGTATTCCTACCAGGGTAGCAGAGCAATCGACAGGTCGAGTTTTATTTATAATTTCTCCTTCAAGTATCTCGACAACTTTGCAAAATTCATATGTCCAGGTAGCTGAGTGGCTAGCGTAGACGATTTCGGATAGTGGTCTGGAGTGGCTCGCTATCGAATCCCATAAAGAGCTGCTTTTTTTATATTTCACTCAACATTTAATTGGATTAATTCAGTAATGAGAGTTATTACAGGGTGATAAATTTATCCAGGGAAGAAAGGAATTTATCTATGAGCTACTGATGACCCTAGTGTGAGCATAAAGTTCCCGCCGGCAGAGCTTTTAGAATTGACCCAAGCAAACCCCACCATCACGTCAAGGTGTCACTTGTAGGGGGATTTTCATTTTTAACTACATCGAAATTTGACACAACAGCATTGTACAATAATTAGGGCTACTACTCTTGTCCACGACTGAACTGAATTATAAAGAAACTAACACTAAGCCGGAATAAATTCTCAGAAATTCGTGTGATATTTTCAGTCACTGATACGAAGCAAGAATTGAAGATACCCCACTATAAACAAAATGATATACACTGGGCACAGTAGCCTACGTGTTTAATTATCTGAAGTTGACAAAGTAATCTACTGTATTTACAGAGTGATTTTTATTTGTGCACACTGCAATTTAGATTCATCTATGAGGGATAAATCCGAATTCCGATTGAATAACTAATACGAATATTATAGTTATAGTTGGTCGACTGCTGATTGTATCAACAAAATGAATAGACAAGGGGAAATAACAGTAGGCCTAATAATTGACCATTGTGACATCATATAAATGAATTTCGTAGTTTTCACAAATTTCCTTTGGTCAAAACTCGAATAAAAACAAAGTAAAAATTTGAAACACTCATTAATAGGAAGTACAAACCAAACAACTTGTAACAATCAATAATAATAATAATAATAATAATGATACAAAAAAAATAATAATAATAATAATATTAATTATTATTACTATTATTTATTATTATATTCAAATAATACATATGCAAGAATAATTAGCACGCTCTTCCAACTGTGCGAAGAAAAAATATATAATATTAATTATAATGATAATTATTATAGTAATAAAAATAATACTTCTAATAATAATGATGATTAAATAAAAATAATCATCATAACAACATCAAAGAACCGAACGTAAAACGTGTGATTACGCGTGTCGGTTGGGTGTCCGGCATAAGGGATTGCATTGTGAGGCGAGCCTCCCGAGCAAGTATTATAAAGCCATGGGTACGCATGCGTCGTCGAGAGTGAGAGAGATAGAACATCATGGTTCGTATAATACACATTAGCAACTCTCACGAAAGAAGGATGTACCGAGCGACCGTCTCCCCTATCCCAGACGACTAGCGCGCGGGTGGTTCAAGCCTGATAGGAGACTCGCCTCCACGGTACAGTTCGGACATGAGAAATTCAGCTCGGAACTATACAACGCGGTACATGAAATATGCAGCGAATATGAAAATTATTGTATGAATTGGTGTAAAATAACGATAAAAATCAATGATGATGGGCAATAGACACGAAATCACGAGAAAATATATGTAGACGAAAATTTTGAAATTGGTTCTAAGCGCTATTTTCCTGTCAAAAATGAGATGGTACTGCCTCTCAAAAAACTGAGGAGGCACTGCCTCCTCTGCCTACCCTAGAAAACCGCCACTGCTGTCCATTGAGGATTTGTACAATTGCATATGGGTATATTAAACAAAATACGACAGAAAAAAAGCAGTCCCCAATGGTATTCGATACCAGGACCTTTCGCATGAGGATCCGAAACCGCCAACGCTAGCAACTAAGCTACCTAGACATGGAACATTTGCAAAGTTATGGAGTTACTTGAAATGATATTTGAATTATTACCTAACCTGTTGGTATATTCTGTTCCTCTGGTAGGAGTGCTGAGGTTTGAAAGATTATTTAAATTCATTGGTGTCAGGTGGAATACCTGTTGCGGCATTCTGCTTCCCTGGTACTTGAGTCAATTTTCCACGAACAAAAGTTTTCGAGCAAATTGGTCAACAGTCCAGTATTCCTACCAGGGTAGCAGAGCAATCGACAGGTAGAGTTTTATTTATAATTTCTCCTTCAAGTATCTCGACAACTTTACAAAATTCATATGTCCAGGTAGCTGAGTGGCTAGCGAAGACGATTTCGGATAGTGGTCCGGAGTGGCTCGCTATCGAATCCCATACAGAGCTGCTTTTTTGTTATATTTCACTCAACATTTAATTGGATTAATTCAGTAATGAGACTTATTACAGGGTGATAAATTTATCCAGGGAAGAAAGGAATTTATCTATGAGCTACTGTCCATTGAGGATTTGTACAATTATTGCATATGGGTATATTAAACAAAATACGACAGAAAAAAAGCAGTCCCCAATGGTATTCGATTCCAGGACCTTTCGCATGGAGATCCGAAACCGCAAACGCTAGCAACTAAGCTACCTAGACATGGAACATTAGCAAAGTTGTTGAGTTACTTGAAATGATATTTGAATTATTACCTAACCTGTTGGTATATTCTGCTCCTCTGGTAGGAGAGCGAGGTTTGAAAGATTATTTGAATTCATTTGCTTCAGGTGGAATACCTGTTGCGGCATTCTGCTTCCCTGGTACTTGAGTCAATTTTCCACGAACAAAAGTTTACGAGCAAATTGGTCAACAGTCCAGTATTCCTATCAGGGTAG
Organism: Brachyptera putata; assembly: GCA_907164805.1. Classification (NCBI taxonomy): domain Eukaryota; kingdom Metazoa; phylum Arthropoda; class Insecta; order Plecoptera; family Taeniopterygidae; genus Brachyptera; species Brachyptera putata. The sequence continues at coordinate 7,740,447 of OU015462.1, read as the reverse complement.
CAGAGCAATCGACAGGTCGAGTTTTATTTATAATTTCTCCTTCAAGTATCTCGACAACTTTGCAAAATTCATATGTCTAGGTAGCTGAGTGGCTAGCGTAGACGATTTCGGATAGTGGTCCCGAGTGGCTCGCTATCGAATCCCATACAGAGCTGCTTTTTTGTTATATTTCACTCAACATTTAATTAGATTAATTCAGTGATGAGAGTTATTACATGGTAATAATTTATCCAGGGGAGAAAGGAATTATCTCTGAGCTACTGTCCATTGAGGATTTGTATAATTGCATATGGGTATATTAAACAAAATACGACAGAACAAAAGCAGTCCCCAATGGTATTCGATACCAGGACCTTTCGCATGGGGATCCGAAACCGCCAACGCTAGCAGCTAAGCTACCTAGACATGGAACATTTGTAAAGTTATTGAGTTACTTGAAATGATATTTGATTTATTACCTAACCTGTTGGTAGGTTCGAGAATTCGAGAATATCCATGAAGGTTCAATCACCAGACTCCTAAACTACTTGTAAATCGCATTTTTTTTTTAAATGAACATATTTCAAAAAATACCCTGCGGGGCTTTGCTGGTGGAGATCGAAAAAAATGACTTGAAGGACATGAAGGTTCAATTATTGGACTTCAAAACTGTATATAGATCGCAACAATTACTTAGAAAATGTCCATATTTCAAGAAAATACCTGCGGGGCTTGGGGAAGGAGTAGCAAAATCAATTTAAAAAAAGTCCATTATGATGTCTTTGTTAAGAAAGTCTTCTTGAACTAATAAAATATGTACAAAAAACACGAATTTTCAAAAGTCGGCGCCTATGATACTCGGTGTACTGGTAACATTCTTCTAGTTTAACAACATCCACAGAGATGAAAATCATCAGTCAACTTTTTTCTTTATTTTTTTTTATATTGGGTTTAACGACGCACATTTTTTGGCGTCAGATGGTTGATTGATGAGAGGGATGATGAGATGAAGGTTTCTTGGGTAATAGGAAGGATATTGGGAAGGAAGCAGTCGTGGCCAATATTGTTGGAACCATCCCGGCATTAACCTGGACTACAGAGGAAAACCACGAAAAACCGCTGTTAAGATGGTCCGCGGCGGGGATCGAACCGGGTTCGAAATTACCCTCATCTCCCAGATCACAAGAAGCGAGCGCGTCAACTACTGTGCTACATGCATCTGTTATCGGCCAACTGAATAATTGTGAAAACTTTAGAACATGATACTTATTACGTCATTACACATCTTAGTACCCGTACATCGTTGTTCATTACACAATCTCGCTGCAACGTCGAAGATTCAATGCATTTGGGACATGAAGTTGCGTTTCTTATCACAAATCTTGTCCTGAAATATCATAATCACTCTCACAATGATTGGTGTACGTGTGTCTAGGAAAATAGCCTGAGGGTGGATATGCAAATTAGAAATTAGGTAAAAAAAGGGAGAGAAAGTACAGCAGCTTCTAAAAACAGCAACACACGCAATATAATTCTTCTTTACATAAGATTTAATTATTAACACTGTTTGATGTTGGTGCTACAGCTGTGAGCACGATGTGCTTGGTATTAGGCTACATTTTCGAAAAGTGAATGAATTATTATTCAACATTTCATAATGATATAAAAATATTATGTATAATCATCATGAATAACAGTAACAATCCTGTGGCTGCTTGGTGTTAAACTGGCACGGACTACCTATGAGTGGGTCAGGAACCACTTGCCTTGATGCGTTGTGTGATCATTGTGCTCCGTGTTACCTCGTCTGACCCTTGTTAAAATTGTTCTCGAAGGTGAAACATCACTCCAAATTCAATCAACTGCATTGGCCCAGTCGGAAAAAAGCATGACAGACGATTTAGCGAAATATCAGTCTTTTAGTAACAACTTTTGATGGCATATCAAAATTTTCATACGGGAAAAACACAGATATTTTTAATACCTTCAAAATGATGCAAAATAAAATTACTAACCTTGGATTGTAAGCCGAAGATTTTTAAAGGTAGGCATATTCTTGAGGATTTTTTTAACTCCATACCTGTGAAGATTATGAAATATTAGTTATTTCATTCATAGAAGTTGATTGATTCAGCTTCGAGGCATTAGGAATATACAGTATGTGTTTCCCCCTTATTAGACATTAGATAGCTCATACCGTTCAATACTTATCACCAAAAACTGATATTTCGCTAAACCGACTCTCATTCCCTCTTACGCAATCTGGTACACTGTACCAAATCTCATTGCAGATTACTGCAATCTCTCTTTTTTCGAAATGCGTTCTGTTCACAAGGTTGCTGGAATAGGTTAGTTTTTATTTTACAAACCAACAAACCAAACTTATCACAAACATATTCTACAGGCTTAATTAAATCAAGGCAAGCTGCTCCGGACCTGTTTGTGGTAACATACAATGAACCAACTGCCAATATGTTATTTATATTTGTCAGCAAGGCTTCTTTCCAAAATTGTGTTCTCCAATCACTACTACAATACTAGTTTGTTTGTCCACACATTTTTCTAGTTACTACAGTAACCTGACAAACACGCAAGCTTCTCATATTCAGCCTACACGAACACACTCTTAGCAAGCAGCAAAAAGTCAACGAAAAGTGATTATCAACGGCATTTCCCACAAAACTATTTTTCGACTCATTTCGGACAAGAAATGTCAGAAAACGGTCTTATTGATTATAACCTGTCATTGAAATTTACATTATAAATACATTTGAAAAATCAATGTGTTTATCTGGTTTATGATGCCACAAAGTAGCTAATAGTGATGAATGCTATATATAGAACAAAGCAATCACTCAATTAAAGTAGACCCACTATCATCCTATTTGCAACGTTATCAAGTAATATAGAGAAATACTGAAAAAAGTTTAAATATTATTGGTGCTATAACCCAAAACAGATCAAAGAAGTTAGTACGCCTATACTGGCACCGTCAATTCTATAAACAATGAATAAATTATTATAGGCCTAATATAATGAATACAAATTTATATTTTGTATTACATATTAATAAACATGTTATTGCAACTCTCCTGGATAAAAATGTACAGAATATCAGTCTTGATCTATATTATTAATACCTTCGGCTAATCATGAAATAAATACAATAATATACACAATCTACAGATTTAAATATAAACAAATGTTATGCAGTACCGGTAGTATTAATAGAACTCAAGTAAACTACGAACAAATGAGCTTACAGCGTAGGAGATAACTTCAACATGACAATTTCCATGGAATCGATAAACCAAGTAGGCCAAAAAATATATATTATACAATATTATGGTAATTGCTTGCAGTTGGCTGTATCGAAATGCTAGTCGCTGCCCTTCTCTCCCTCAAGACACAAGCGGAATCATATATGTATTCATCATTTTTTTCATAAAATGTTGGAGTTATTTTTATTAATTTACCAGTTAATTTACCAGTTTTATCAATTGCATTATACTGGGATTAGAATTGGTTCATCGGGTATTATAGATTCCATTCCAAATTGCTCGAAGTTATTCCTAGTTTATATTAATTCTTAGTAAGGCAAATTTATTCTGCTAAAACTTGGTAAAGCAAATATCATCTATAAATAACATAGATCAAACTTGTTTTTAGATACATAAGTACAGTGTGGATAATCAATTTACCCTAGGCCTATATATAGGTTGGTGAATCTTTCAAATTGCAGTCACACGCTTCACACAACGCTACACCCTTCTCATTGACCAGCGTACATTGCGGACACTCCCTGCCCCCGCTGGCCAACGGCCTCGTCTCCGGACCTCTGTTCTTCGATTTACCACACATCTGGCACACGTCCAACGGAGACGCATTGAGAAACGTGCACGTTACACACTCCCAAGGGCTGTTTGTATTCCCCTCGGAGCTTTCCCCTTTCCTTGCCACGGGATCGTCCGGCGTATCTCGTTGATTACCGCGACCCGACGATTGGTTGGACACTTCCACGCATTCGTACGACTTCTTGTATTCGTTAACATCCCCCGGCGCGATGCTGTTAGTGGTTTGACGACGTTTCACGCGATCCGTTAATTTTCTCGGATCCAGAGTGGAAGACGAGTAGGCGATTTCCCGTCGCTCGCTGTGGCGACTCGGTTCTCTCGGCAGAGTTTTCGTAGATGCTTTGTTGCTTCTGTTCACGGAGCTTGTTTTACTAGGAACTATTGTGAATGGCTTTTCTTTGGGCGGAGAAGACATGTTGTCGTAAACGCTTTCGCCTCCATCGATCATGTCGCTGTTTCTCTTGACCGAGCGCGACGGCTCACCATCACCTTCCAATCGAATCTTATTCGCCTCGTCGAACTTCATCGGCCTGCGTTCGGTAAAATTTGACATTCCTTTCCGCTGACACTCTTCAAGTCTCATCTGCATCAATGCCTCCTCGAGATCTTGAACGGACGGTTTGTACGGAACCGCCTTGTTCGGATTGGGAAGTGTCGCCGAAGACTTGCGATCGTACGGAGACAATATGTCCGGCCTCTCACCCAGATCTTTGCTATAGCCCTGACTCTCGAGGTTCCGGTACACGTAGTCCCAGTTGCCGAACGTTCCCGTGCCATCGTCCTTGGATTTCTCGGGGGGCTGCCGTTCGACGACGGCGCCCTTCTTGATCTGCGCCTGACGGACGGCCCGCGGGTTCAGCATTGATGACGAGGAATCTGTGGCCGAATTGATCTGCTGGTTATCGCTGCCACTACTTGGCGGCGGGGTGGTGGCGTCTAGCTCGATCAGCTGCGCGGTCGGCACACTGTGCATCGGCTGACTGCCGACGTGCATGTGGTTACTGACTGAATAACCGTTCTGCACCGGTAGTTGATGCTGGGATACGCCCAACGTACTAGAATAATTATAAGGACGATGTTCGTTCGTAGGATACATATCATGAGGTTTAATTACCGGCTGAGGAAGATGAGAATACGGGGGATGAATAGGCGAAGGTGTGGCGTACGTTATCGGTTGAATGGGCTGCACCAAGGGGGTCGTATAACGACCTTGAACAGGGACACTGTAACCTAGGTTGGGCAACATCGTGTACGGGTCGTAGTTGCAGTAATTGATGTGAGGCATCGGAGCTACTTGGCCGTACATACATCCGCCGGGCTGGGGATGGAACCTAGCTGAGCCGTAGACGTCTTGTTGCTGGTATGCCAGCTGTTGCTGTTGCTGGTACTGGCGTTGATGGCAGCGATACAGCAGGCCTTGGACGGCCTGGTCGCAGGAGCCGACGTGGTTCTCTCGGAACTCAAGCACTTCTAGCCATCCGCACGGATAGTGGAGAGACAAATCCTCCCAGATCTTCTTCATGAGCTGGCACTCGACGAAGGCGACGAGGGAGTCACGAGACACAGAAGATACTCGATCCGGGTCGAGAGGCCAGTCCATAACCATCGTCATCTGACCCGTGTGCTTGTAGCCCATCTCTTGGAGGATGACGTCTGCGTCCAAGAGATTTGCCTCGATTTCGTGTTTGTAGAAACCGCAGTACAACTAGAAATGATAGAAGGGAAAATTTTGTTTGTTCATTGATTGTGGGTTATACATTTTTGGCTATAGATCTGAACTAGATATGATTAATATAGCCTACTGGTCTACAGTTGCCAATGAGAATGAGTGCACCGAGTGTGCGGAGCTTACAACGCAAACCACTAATTTCTGCATATTTGTAACATTCATTAGTTATTTATAAGTCCATTTCTATCTTCAGTGACTGGATTATTCTTACATTTTTTTTTTAAATTCCAACTTGATTTTTTGTGAATGGTCCAATTGATTTGTTCTCAAATCCAACAATGGACAGTTATTCTAGGCCAATAACTTGAAAATCGAATGAAAGCGGCTCATCTTAGTTTTGCTGCGACGATTCCATATACTTAAACATTGTGTAGGCCTATTGTATAGAATATCACTTTCAACGTGCTTCTATTTTGTTGCAATTTATAGAATAGGGCCTATTATAAGCTTGGATTATAGCTATGAAAATGAGATGAATCGAAAAAAATGAAAAATTACAGAATGACTCGAATTAAAGAATTAAATAAAAGAATGACCTCGAGTTCTCGGAACTCCTTCCTCCACGGCTGGCTAAGTACGTTGCACGCGTAGAGCGCAAGGCAGTCCCACGCAGACGCTGCACCGTAGCCGTTGAAGTCGCTCTTGCTCGTTGCGCTCCTGTGGAGGATGCTGGCCGTCTCGCGGAAACGGAACTTGCGGTTGTGCGGCACGAGGCAGAGGAACTCCCCGATGATTCCTGGAATAGGTCGAAGAGGTCAATGAACGTTACGCAGAGAATATAAGTAGGCAGGATTGGCAAAAACCCATTGTTTTCAAAGTATACGGCATATGTCTAGTGTGCGAGGAGGCCGGGGTTTCGATTCCACCAAGTGCTCCTTATTCAAATTGTATACCAGGCCTACATGAATACTTTTGAAATTGTTTCTAATTATGAACCGTATATCGAAACACAGCTGTGTAGCTAGATATGTGCTATTAATCGTAGACCTGCTTCTTTCAAGGTACTGACAGATTTCAGGCAGTCATTTTTGCAGTAGCCCCCTACCACACCTAGTGAGAAAAATTGGCAGCGAAGTGGCTATTCGTTGGACCGGTTTCAGAAAGGTTTCAGTTTATATTAAATTAGTTTAGGATGTTTGTTTGGTCAGTGGGGTTAGGTTATACCAAGTCATTTAGATATCGTTGATTTAGGTTAGTTGCTGCACGCAAGAGCTACAACAACGTCCGCATGTGGCGACATAGACCGATGATTCGATGAATAGCGGCCTGTCAATTGGCAGTGCACGATTAGGACGACCCACACCTTCAAGTTTCTTCCTCACATCGAATTTCTCTGGGACATCCTCTGTTTGCACGTATGCCAGATGCAGATCTTCGATCTGATGCCACAGTTCCAGCGGGCGGTCGCGAAGCATGAAGTCTGCCATTCCAGCCGCGGTGGACCTCAACACATTGACATCACGCCACGTGCAGATTCAACCTTCAACATTTAAAAACAATTACTATAATTTCTATTGTACGCTATTATATGTTCGTTTGTGGAATATATGAAACTGGTAGAGGTAGAAGCTGCGCCCGAACCCGGTGGCAACGAGAGACGTCAGCACTTGGTCCACACCATAGCATAAATGAAATCCACCAGTGGACGTCTTACTGCACATCATGATGCGAATGTTTAGGGCCTACTGTATACATCATAAAGAGCTCAGTAAATTGAGTTTTACAAATCTTGGTAAGTACTAATCCACTAGCTACTAGTTGAGGTGCAAAAATAACATATGTAGGCCCTATTCAAGAGTGATAACAAGTTAACCCGCTAAGTATTGCTTAATCCAGCAAATGTGAATTTGTAAAACTGCATCTAGGTCATATTAGTATTATTTGTCAACATGTAGGCCTAGGTAGCGTTGTTTTAATTTTGCATGACAGGCCCCTATTTTTTTTTTTAAATGGGAGAAAAAGTATAGGCCTACCCGCATACCACATATTTTTGCGATGGTGGATGAATATGGGGGTGAATATTTGAAAAAGGTAAAACTGCATCTAGGCCATATTAGTATTATTTGTCAACATGTAGGCCTAGGTAGCTTTGTTTTAATTTTGCATGACAGGCCCCTATTTTTTTTTTTAAATGGGAGAAAAAGTATAGGCCTACCGGCATACCACATATTTTTGCGATGGTGGATGAATATGGGGGTGAATATTTGAAATTATACTATAAATTGATAATTATTGGTGACTCAATTTATGAGATTACATTTTTTCATTTATAAGAAACTCGAAACATTAACACAAATTTTAAAAATAAATACCGGTGGGAAGTTAAATTGTTATATCAACTTGTAGGCCTACATACTTTCACTAGGCCTGATTGCTATTTTTTCTTGCCTTGAATGCAGCTTATATGGTCTAATGGGATTTTATCAAATTTGATTTGTCAAATTTTTTAATAATCACGTCTTGCATTGCCTAGGCCTAGGCATACTACCTACATTGCACTTTGACTTTTACCATGGATTCATTGTATTTTATGGTAGAACCATAGAATAAAGAAATACTTCTATGGTAGAACTATCAACAGTAGGCCTAACAATGGTACGGTAACAGTCAAGCCACAAAATTGCCTCGGCCTACCAACTTCAATGAATTCTATGATTCATCAAACACAATAGATTTATTACCAACCAAAGTTATAGGTTAGGCCACAAATTCAATGGTTGGGCCACCTATATACTTAATGGTTGGGCCTACCCTATTCAGAAAATAACTGTCTCAGTCCGAAGCACTACAATCTCAATGTCGGAAGTGATAAGGTCCATAACATGCCTACACCTAAGAGTACTGACCCTTTAAATGTCGGGCAAATCATACCAGTAAGGTGCATGCACTGGTATGCACATTCAAGTCAACAGCAACCTACCTACACCTCATAGCATGCCATTACCCTAGTTCTAATATTAAACCAGTAAATATAGATTGAATCTTACAAGTAGCCTAGCTAGGCCTAGGCAACATAGCCTAGAAGTTAACCTCCTTGAGACCTTCGAAAGGTTATCCAGAACAACAAATATTAATTAAACAGTTCTTTTCTTATCAAAATCTACACACAATACACTTTATGAGCTTTGAATATCAATGAATGAAGTATCTATAAATAATAATTCACCTCTCATAAGCACTCGAAGCAGCAGCTGACAGCTCTTTCTTTGGAAACACCCACAATCATTGATACCAACCAAAGCTAGTGACATCTCTACAGTGGTACCAAGTAGCCCACAGCCTTGTTTACGAAAAGAGAAACGGTGATAGCTAGCTTACCGTTGCTTACCTTGATAATTTCTGGAGATGTAATTCAAAGCTGTAAAAGATTTGACAAGTTACATTTATCAGAACAATAATATTCAACTGTGATTGCATAACTCTAAAATTGTGTTTTTTACTGCCAATAATAAGCTTACACACAGCGCTACACTTGATCTTCAATATAATCCTGATTTTTGTGTGGAATTTTATTTTATTATATTCTATTAAATCACATTATTTTGTTTTATTATAATTATATTATTTTAAAATTTTTACATATGGTTGTGGTCACACAAAGTTGTCACTCAAGCTTAAAACAAAACGGGACAAAAGTTTTTTTTGAAATTGTTTGAACTTGAACTAGCAGACAATATACGTAGGTGTATGTGTATAGTCTATGAACATATTATCAGTATAAATATGCATGCATGTTTTTAAAATACAAGTTTAAATTTTGAAATAATACATTTTATGTGACCGCAAGTGTAATTTAAATTGTTTATGACTTTTTGGAACTAGTTTTCTATTTTGGAATGTTCTTTTATCTAGTAGGTCTACAATTTGTACGAAGGAATTGAAGTTATCGTAGTTAATAACATTACATTTTTAAATGGCAACCACATGAGTTTCATCATTGTAGTATATTTATATATCTTCATCCCTCCCCACAACCTTGCCCTCTCCACCAGAACTCCAAAACATCTTTGCTCCATCCTTTACATCAGCCTCCTCAACCACATCAAGTTGTCGCCCACGTTTCCTCCCTGTAGTCTCTTATTCAGTGAAGATTTGTATCATTATAATTACAAGGAAAACGCCTTATATGCGCTGTGAGATGAGCTCAGAAGTATGGAAATGTAGAATTAAGTTCATTTGCTCAATGTCAAGCTCAATGTACATATACAGGCCATGGATCAATCAAAGGTTTAAAAACGGCGGCTGTTTGTTGGTATATGGACCTTGGTTTCCCAACAATGGTACCAGTGCCTTCTTGATATACATCACAGATTTTAATCGTTTTAATTTATTGGTGACACTTGTTGCTCACATTTAATAGTTCCTTTAATTGCTTTCTTAATTGCTTTTATTGATGTGTAAAAAAGTAAATTAAAAATGTGTTTTCTTCGTTATTTCACATTCGATTGTTCCATAAATCGCTTAAAATATGTATGATAGTTCTTTCCACATTCAGTATAAATTTGAGAGCTTTTGGAAATTCTTTGTTTTCTAAGTATTCCTCCCCGGGCTTATTCTTATTGGGATTTTCTATACTTTCCAAATTTTTTCCGGAGAAACCGTTTGACCGATTTTTCTGAAAAACAATCTCAACCTATTCTGGTATGACACCAATTTGAAAAAAAAGTTTCGAGTTGATTGATCCTTTTTCCTGACCTGTATGCCGCCCGCCTACTTTGAACACTCGTTCAATATTTATTACTATATTATATTTCACTTTATTATATCATACAAATATTAACCAAATTAAGATTTACAATACAACACAATTGCTGTATATGAGACCGTTACAAACAGCTGAACAAACAAAGTTAATTTTGCTTGTATTTGTAAACAGAGTCAGCTCCTTGTATCAGAACGTACGTAGGCCTACTACATTACTCACAATCGGTAGGTTGATAGATTTGTACGAAACATTAGTAGGCGGTAGATCCTACATATTTTCAACATTGGTGGGATGAGGAGTTGAGCCACTATAAAGAGACACGCAAACCAATGCATCCTTAATACATCTTGGTTCCTATCTGAGAACGCATTTGTCTAGCGGTCAACTTTACATCCATTTAAACACCGGCTTGCAGAAAAGTTCTGCCCCCCCCCCCTCTCTATATCACATTAAATCACATCAACACTGCTCTTCTTTATAGACAATTTTTATTTTATTGATTTTACTCCCATACATTTCATTAATACTACATTTTATACCATAAAAATATATGCCTATATTTTATAAATATTATCAATAAAATATATTTCACAGGACCGGTTTTACGAACTCTTAGCTAACCCTTTCACGGTATCGCTTGTATGCCTGCCGTTTTTCAATGTCGCCCACCACAGGTTACGCAGGGAAGAGATACGTTCTCAAAATGAGCTAAATGTAGGCATTTTTACCGACCAAGTAATGCTTCAATGTTGATTTATTTTTTGTTAGATGTTGTTTGTAGTTCATTACCGATGATTTCAGTGGGCGAGTTCTCAAATCCATCAAATAATAATCTAATGTGAAGAGATTCAACAAGGCTGTGTTTGTTGTCAAGGTTCTAAACAATAAACAATGTCGCCGTCCAGTTGTAGACCGGCAAGTAATTCTCGTCACAATAATAGACATATAGGCCTAACAATCAATTCCGATAACTTAGAAGATATGTTAGATGAGGTGAGTGATCTTGAGTCCAGTGATGAGGATAATGACAATGACATTTTTGGAGAAAGTGATAAGGAGAGTGAAATTGAGGGTTAGGGCCTATGTACACATAGCATCAACAACTCAAAGTATTGCTTTTTTTTTTTTAATTTTTTCATTTAAATTTAATTTAAAATTTTAATTTGAAAAAAAAAAAATTAATTTAAACTTTTGTCTGACCAAATCTTTTGAAATTAATTATTTATATACATTGTGTGGTGAGTTATGAATTTAAATAAAATACTCTATTATTGGTTAACCTGGTGGGTTTTAGGTATATCGAAAATTTTACTAACTGTGAAAGGGTTAAGTATTAATCAGTTGACTATTAGTCAAAGCTCAAGGTATGAAAATAACATTCGTAGCCAAGGGGGATAAAGAATTAATCCACTATTGCTTCATTCGCTAACTATCAGTTTGTAAAACCGTACCTGAATTACATTTTCAAGAAAAGATGAGAAGCCAATCTCTTTTACTCAGTTATTTAATACAGTACTTCTTTATTCTATGCTTAAGACACAGGAAGATTGGTTATTTACACTCTCTCTGCTTTAAACTTTTAGGTCAACCCAAGATGCATTGAGGGTTGCGTTGGTTCGCCGGCCTTGATATGGTGAATTTTCTTCCTATCCCTCCCATGTTAAAAATATGTACCAATTTAACATCCAAATTGTTAGAACAACCGATTATGCGTAGTGAGTAGTGATAGAAGGAACCAATTTTGTTTACAAATACACGCAAAATGACGTTCACATTTGCTAAGTTGTCTGAAACAGTTTCTTATATGAATTAAAAAGGAGATAGTGAGGTTAAATTGAGCATTATTAAAACTGTGAAGTAATTCATAATAATTATTCATAATAACGCAAACTATATTGCAAGTAACTTACATCTGGACGATTTGTTGATGTAATCGAATTCGTGTGAGAAGTCCGCATGCCACAAACAAATAAGTATTCACATTTCATTCAATTGCATTACCAGTTAATATCCCTTTTCATAAGCCTAGCGCAGTTGTTTACTTCCACCGCATCTTGGATAGCATACTGTACTGCAACTTGGATGCAAATATTTGAGGTATATAGAAGGCATGACATCAAGTTCCTACAAAACAATACTAGGTAGAGAAGCGATCGGGTGTTCTAAGGAAAGAGATCAGGAAATGGAACGCATTTCCGGTTTAAGTTGAGACACCATCTGAACACGGCGAACCAACGCAACCCTCAATGCATCTTGGGTCAACCTTACATCTGTAGGACAATACTGACACGTCAATCATTTCTACATTGAGTGTAAACATCTTTGAACTGATCAACCATTTAATTTTAAAATATGAGAATATTCTCATTTTAATACTGGTCAGGCTTACCTGTATTTTCATATTTGGCATAGGCCCTATATACATTTTAGTAATATTCATGTACTGTAAGTACTAATTACAGCTATTTTAGGATGTCGATATCATAATATTAGACTGCAAGTTGAAACTAGTCAATATGTTTCCTGCGTAACTGACGTACCCTTGTGCTGTCGTAGTCAATAAAGTCTTCATCTGACTGCTTTAGGTTTATATCTGAAACATGAGCCCTTTTCATGCAGCCGCTAATTATTCAATGATAACACTACAGTATTAGACACTACGGTATTCACCCAAACTTTGTGGTAGCCTGCTAACACATTTTACGATTGTAGCACTATCTTACAATCATTGCGGTGATAGGATGAAACAATTTAATTAAATTAATTAGCATGAACATATTATTATACAAATTATTTGAATGAACATCACAGTTAGGCTTACAGTAAGCCGGATGGTACAACTAGTATAGTGGCAAAATACGGTACATTCAAGATAAATTATGTTTGTTACGCCAGTATGATGTCGGGGTCAATTTTGAGTAACGGTCTTGATGGCTACAAACCATAATTATCATAATTATCATAATGCAAAGTTGCGATGTTGAAATACTTCGTGTTGTGAAAACCAGGCCCGAGAACCGAGTATTTACGCGCGAGAAGGCGAGATCAGATAATAAATTAGGTGAATTGGCACTAGTAAAAGGTTGCTCAATTCTACACTACAGGTAGGCCCTACTCAATAATTTTTTTGTTTCACGAATACTGCTTTACTTCTCGCTAATCAATGAGTAAGTAAGACGTAGTATCAGCGTCGAGTGAACGTACGCAAGTGTAGTTTAATCGGCAGCTAAATGAGTCGTATGACTAGGGTTGGCGTTCCATTTCGATATTTTCCACCAATTCGATATTTTCCCATCAAGTCATCAATATTGAATTGGAATATCCCGATCCGATTAATTCGACATCGAAACGATGATCAAGGTAAGTAAAAAATAAGTGAAGGCAATAACCCAAATATAAATGAAATGAATAAAATGTGCACAGTTTCTAGTTGCTGTCAGTGAAGTGTATACTGACTGTATCCTCTCTTATCCACACAATATCCTCTCTTATCCACACAATATCCTCTCTTACCCGCTTCACACCAACCCACATATTGGGAAGTGAACAAAATTACAATTTTCAAAATTGCCAATCAGAACTCAATGTATTTAGAAAACGAACAAGATTGAAAGTAATAGGACGTTTTTTTCAACTTTTTTTTCTACAAATATATTACTTTTTGGATACGTACTCAACAAGTTTTAGCTGCACTGGACCTTATTTTTGATACGAGGTTTTCGCCAAAAGGAATCAAATGTTTCATTATAATCGTCTTTCAATTGGGTAATTACTAATTGGAGGAAAGCTAAATCGTTTTATTTTCCCCTTCAATTCAAGATTAGTTAATAAGCAAATCATTTATTACCGCTGTGTCCGTTATATGGCAGCCCCCCTTCCGAACTTGACCTGGTAACCGCTGCAAGTAGAACAATCAAGATGCTGAGAACAGAATACCAGTATCCCACGCAGTAAAATCAAAACTCAGCACCACGATATTGAGTTCATAAATCATAACTACCGTAATTAAAAAATCTACCAAAACATAATTTAAAGAACGAAAAGAATACTGCCATGACCCTTTGAAGGATATCCAGACTCTGAAACCAGATTTTAATAAATAATTAATATATTCATTTTCTTAATTGTACAGAAAACTAGAAACCATCATCTCAATTTCAGAAATTATAATATTAAGCATAGTAAGCATAACCGATCGATTCTGTATACAAAAATAGAAACATGAATAGAATCGAGTATGTCTACGTCACAACTCATAAAATGGGACGGTCCTGGAGGATAAACAAATTTATTATAATTTCTGAAATTGATACGAGGTTTTCAAGTTTTCTCTGAAATTAGGAAAATAAATATCGTCATTATTCATCATACTTCATCCTTTAATTCATCCTTTAATAATGAGTATGCCTACCAGTACAGTGATTGCAAATATGCTCTGTATTACTACTGTCACATTTTTGGTAGGCCCAATCTATATAAAATGTTCAATCAGTTCTCAAATAACCGTAATTAATTAATTAATTCATATTGGGTTTAATGAAAGATGCAATGCACCAACACCAACGTAGAAAACGAAAATAGCAGCCAATCAGAATTCAATGTTATTGCCATCGTCGCTGCACCCTCAAACATCAAATTAAGCCTGGTGACTAGTCCAGATAGTTTGGTTTACCCTCCCAATGTTTGTACATCGAAGGTTTCTATTGGCTGATTCTTATGTTTGACAGTAACGTTGAGATGAAAGTTTGGAGTCAGCAAGCTTTCATGTTCGCGTTTATCTTAGCGCTATGGTTAACAGTGGTTGTGAATAGACCACCTATAAGACAAAAATTTCTCGCATTCATGTTAGCGTTGCATTATGAATGGGCCTTTAGCTTCAAGCGTAGCGTTTTCTCGTCAGGACCGCTAGAATATGAGACAATGACCAGTGTGCAGCTAGCAGCTACAGCACTCGTCCTATTATAAACCATGCTGACTAGTGTTTTTCTCCTGGTTTTCCCGCTAACTAAATCACGAAACTTTATGATCAATAAAAGCTATTTTTTACTTGACATAGTACTGGACGGCACGCGTGGAATAGCTCCGTGACTTTGTATAATTCTTCTTGCAATCTGAAATTAAAAATAAACTAGTAGGCAAAAGGCTGGTAGTAGAACAAACATAAGCTAATTTAAAATCCTCTAAATTTCATAATCACAATTATTAAAGATTCTAGGTAATATTCTTTTTTCTTGCAAAATTAGGGCAGTAGTCAAGAAGTGGACCAGTATGTATTGCGTATTTTAATAATATTAAAATCAATCGATGGATCCCTTTATGGTGAGATCACGCTTGTGGTGCCCCGTTCGAATGATTCTACACTTCATTCTTGGCCATAATTGGAAGAAAATTATTTTACATCAAATTTTGATGTTCATACAGTGAAAATAATGAAAAATATATTTAGTGACAGCCTACTTTGTTCTATAAAACAATGACACTAGTATTGAAAGAGGTGTTGTATCCCTCATCTCTCTCTCTCTCTCTCTCTCTCTGTCCCACTCAGTCTAATTAGCAACCATCATTTTAATAGGAAGCTGTTTTTGTACAAGTAACATACGTTGCCCAAGTTTGACTCTTCGCTGCTTACGCGTCCCGGAGTCGAAATGCTACTCTCGGAGTTCCATTCTGAAAGCAGAGATAATCGTATGATTGGAGATCTAGTCCGGTTATTCTTCGGGAAAGTATTAAAGTAACCCTCAACTCGAAATTCAATGTATCACCAAAAAACAAGTTGTACGAGGGTCCACTGTATTAGTGAAATTTTCCGGCTTGTTTTAAATGAGCGTAGGCCTACCGGTAGCGAAGATTTTCGTTTCAATTACCGAAAAAAAATCGTGTTTAGTTTTTTGGGGGGGGGGGATTTTGTACACAGCATACAGATCAGGCAAAGTGACCAATTGACTCGAAACCTTTCTTGCACATTATTCTTATACTAGAATAGGTTGGAATTGTCTTCGAGCAAAATCCGTCTCACTCACCATTGTGCCCACCGGCCGTTGACGGAATGACAGTGTCACGTCCCGGACGTTGTCCCGCCGGGTGATCCCCAGCTGCCGTGGGCCTCACGACGCGAGATCGGAACCGCTCCTCCCCTCGCTTCAAGTTATACATCCACTCTGCAACATGTTACCACACACGTCATTACTAGAGGCATGACAATTTCGCATTACCTTTAAGCGCGACATGATTGAAAATCACCAGAAACCATAGTTTGTTGTGTTTTTCTCGCTACTCAAACCAATAAATGCCTTTTACAACGATAAATCTACATTTACCCGAAATACGCGCTATTTGTAAGAAAATAGAATTTCTCTTAGAGCATTGTCAGTTACATTCTTTTTTTCTGAATCAGATGGCACATGCCATCTTTCATTCCAATTTGTTTGAATAAAATATGTGTTACAATCATTTGATGGCCTGTGACCGTCATTTATGATGCTCCTTTAATATGTGAAGTTCAAGTAATATTTCAATGTGGGACATATTGACATCAATAAGTATATGCACTATGTATACTTAATTACTTATTGATGTAAATATGTCCCACATTGAAACATTACTATATAGTAGGAATGTTGGCGGATACCCGGGTACCCGGGCGGGTCCATTTTCAATGAAACCCGGGTTCAAACAATTACCCGCCAGGTAACAAATGTTTTTTTTTCTGGTCTTTATTCTCCTGTGTACGATGTTTTTGGTCCGTTGTATAAGTGTAGGCGCGCGCACTCCTCTCTCCACCCCGCCCCCCTCACCTACCCATCACTACTGCTGACTGCATGACTGTGTCCTTGACAGCTCACTTCACTGCTGTGCCTTTTATCACACACACACACACACACAGACACACACGCATTGCACATAACAACCAAGTGACGCTGTCCAGATGTGCCAGTGTCACATTACTTTAAAATTAAATGAGCTTTTGACGTTTGTTTGTTTACCTGTCGCTGTTAGAGAAATCCCATTTGAATTCTAACAACAAAAAGTGATCATTATTGCCATTTTAAGATACTTCCATCATGGAATTATTTTTTGTCGCCATAAAGAAATGCGCTCATACACAACAACTTGCTTAGCCCCCCCCCCCCCCCCCCCTCCTATGGGGCCACCCACCCAGCAGCTGTTACTGATCTGATCGGTCTCTGTGATTGCAACATTCATATCGGTGACTCATTGTGCTTCTAAGCCTTGAGGGTAGGGGTCATGGTGCTCTATAGAGTGATGATTGGATTAAGGAAAATGACGCGTCTTTTTATAAATGAAGGTGATTTAGGGAATTTTTTTTGCGGAAAAACCCGGGTAGGAGTCGGGTAACGAAGACGGGTACCCGGGTAGGAAAAATCCTACCCGTCGACGTCCCTACTATATAGGCCTAGTGTACACTGTCTTCTCAGAACTTGCTCACTGTTCAAGCTGAAAATGTGTCAAAAATAGCTTCTAATATATAATATATGCGTAGGCCTACACTCATTTATATCCCAGAACTTTCACATTTGTTCGAAAACTTTTCGATGCTACAATAATGATAATTATGAATTAAACTGATGCCATAAAATGTCATTTTTTGAATAGCTAATGCTAAAAAAGACAATAATTAATGATAGGCCCTACACATTCTCAATTTATAATTTCATGCCTCTAACTATAGGCCTACTCGTAGATTGTGTAGGGTAACGAACGTACGTCCTTCCGTGACCTTGGAGATGTTGCTGAGCAGGAACTCCTTGTCCCTGGCCTCGAGGACCAGCATCTCGCGCAGGATGTCGACCATGCGGCGGCGCGCGTGCGACTTGGCTCGCAGGTAGTACACGCCCACGCTGGAACGCAAAACGCGCGAGTTGTTAACGGGACCCGGACCCGGCTATGCTGCCTGTGTTAGATCAGTCATGTTCATGTAACTTTTTCTCAGGAATGGTCCGTTCAAAGTACATACTGTTTATTGCTGCATGTTGTTTAGTCCTTTTCATAAACTTGTCCAAAGCGGTTTTGATTCAAAAATGTATTCATTAGTTTTCAACACTTTTAATAAAAAAATGGCAGATTTTTAGGATTTATAACATTTTTGGGTTTCATATACAGTAAACCCTCGATAATTCGAATTTTGCGCTTATTCGAACTAGAGAAATGACCCCGACCGCTGGTATAGGGATATCAATGTTAATTCATTTCAATAATTCAAATTTTTATTATTTCGAATTTCGAACTGATAATTAGTCCGAACTTCTGTTTTATTATTGTTTTATGTTTGTTTCATTCAAATTTCAGCAAAAATTAGGTATCACAATCAAGTATTTTATTACATGAAATCGTTTGTAATTTGAACTCCTCATCACTAAACATGAGTGGTCGGGCGTCCCGACCGCTCGACACGCACTCGACACGTCACAGCTGACTAGCTGTGTCAGCGCATGCCAGTAGGATGAGAGGCGCGAGGCGGGTGGGTTATTCTTACGACACAATGACAACAAAGGACTTCTTATCCTGCCAGGACATTAGTCAAGATATGCTCATGTCCATTGAAAAGTTAACTACCGTATTGTCCCGAATATAAGCCGAGGGTTTTTCTCGAAATTGCGAGTCCAAAAGTCACCCTCGGCTTATATGCGGATCTCGGCCTAAAATCGGTCGAAAACACGTTCTTTACTAAATATGATTGGGCGCACTACACATGCACACTCTTAACAATGGAATCAACTTGAAACTGCAAAATATTAAAAACACGTTTAATAAATGTTTTATCACGAAGAAGCATCATTTTCCCATTATCCATCAATTTTATTTGACGCGCAGTAATAAACAAAGGCACGTTGAGCTGTTAGCTGCGTTGTCTTGTCAGACCTTGACGAGTAGGCGGGCCATATGACGATCGCGCGTCATGGGCACTAGCCGAGTACACATGATCGTGACGCCCCTCTCAACGGTTTCTCACACGCAGTTGGCATAGCTTCCTCACGCGCGCATTACAAAATTGACTCAATTCTAACTCGGAAGAGTGATGATTTACGTGGAAAGGAGATAAACCCTTTTTTCAATTGTTGATCTAAAAGTTTGGGGGTCGGCTTATATTCGGGGTCGGCTTATATTCGGGGTCGGCTTATATTCGGGACAATACGGTACTCTGTGTTGCTGTTGAAGAAAATTACTTTCCCGATAATATACTTGAGGCCCATCTTTATTTTTCAATTAAAATTATTTGATTGACAGAGTGAATAGGGCCTATATTGATTGTAAATAAATCAGCCAGCTAGTGCTGCAGAAATCACGATTCCTTCTTTCATTCTAGGTCCCAAAATTTATATTTTTTTTTCCTCTACACTGCTTTTTACTTTACATTTGGTAATTTGACTCTTTCAACCTATGAACTGACTGTGATAAGTATTTCCTAATGAGTGACATGATAACATATAGTATTCATCCACACTTTGTTGTGGGTAAATCACTTCACACTTTACTTGAAGATAAAGTATAAACACATGGCTGTCAAAAGTTCCCCATGTGCGCCTCTTTCACGCACACTATATACTATACAAACAAAAAACATCTTCTCATGCACACTAAAACACTGAAAACATTTTTTTCATAATTTGAATTTTTTTAATTCAAATTTCGATTTTTGGGGTCCCTTGGAATTCGAATTAACGAGAGTTTACTGTACTTTGAAAACTCTGATGTATTGTCCAATCATGAATTCCCTTCATCTTGGACCACATCTTAGACAGATTTACAGGGTGCACTTTGGCAACATATATCTCAAGATCGAGTTTGAGTATAGTTCGAGTTTAAAAAACCAAGTTTGCCAACCCTAAAATTCCCTAAATCGCGCTCCTAATCGATACAAAGTCATCGATTATGAAAATTACATCAAACCGAATACGGTAGTTACCACATGGCCAGGAGTATCCCGCCTACGACGCCGGGCTTGGTCAACGACATGAGAAGCCTCCAGAAGCCGTTATCCCTCTCGAGCTGGAACCCGCTGAGCACCACCTCATACACGTACTGGTAGCCAGAGAACGGGCCGCACGTTTCCGACGGGTGAATCCTGGAACACGGCGATGGGCAGTCACAATAACGGGCATGGAGATTTGAAATCTATAGAAATCGAGTTGTCTTTCACACATCTTTTTTCACAGTCTTTCATACCCATTTACCTTTAGATTTGAATCAATAATGACGCAATTTTCCCCCCTTAATTTAGAGAAAACTAGAAATCAAAACTAGAAAGTAATTTCCAAGTATGAAAACAGTTGTCGTACTGTGTGACGATGTAGCCCAGCGTGCTGATGATGCCCAGCAGAGAGAGGAACGACAGTACGAGGAACATTGTCTGCGTTTGTGCGGCTCGCCACGACCGAGACGACGGCTGGCAGTTCTTCAGGACGCAAACCTTCAATAACGAGAACAGACCTTACAAAGACAAACCACGTTCTTTTCAATAAAATGATTCATTAGTATTTTAAAGTGTATTAGATGAGTAACAGCGAAGACTTTAGGGTTGTGCGAACAGTTTGAAAACACACTAGAACACAAACCTTTGTCGTTAGACTGAAATTGAAGAGTATATGTTTGAAAACAAACTTTTTCTCATTTTCACGCACTTTTCAAATCTATTACACACTTCTAAGTTTCAACCCATTTTTATCTGTGAAATGTTTTACTGTTTCATCTGTAACTCGAGATCCAAGTCCTCAGCCAGAATGGCCACACAGACCTAGGCCTACTCCTATTTATTGTGGTATATTTACTGTCATGTATCAACAGTACAATAAAATATCTAGTTTTTGCAAGTATACAGGGCTAATCTAATATCAGTGTCAACCTAACCTCACACTCAATCATAAATTGCACATGGTAGGCCTCATCATTTGACTTTATGAGATTACAGGTACATTTCATTATCATTGAAAAAATGTTGAACGAAAATCCCAACATCTTGAAACATTTTGCGATTAGCACCGTACAATCTCGTTACGGTCTGTTCAGACGAGGCATTGAAGTGTCAATCCTACGTTGTTGAGCAATGAAACAGCCCATGTGAACGACTCAAGTTCAACAATGCATGCCTGAATCATACAGTATTACAGATAAGCAGGGGTTTTATATTTCAATTACGTAGAGTTGAATCCTATATGCGTGACCAATAACACATGGTCACTTAATATTCTTATACAACGCCATCCAAACTTCATGAACAATTCAAGAAGTTATTGCCATGTCCAACTTGGAAATAGGTACTTGAGCATGCCCATAATTAATCTGTAATAACAGGTAACACCAATATGATGGAGTTATTTGACAACATGACAATGTTTGACTAAACACGATGTCGTCTAAAAACCCCACACTGGCAGTAGAAGATTCAACTCGGTTGGCATTTTAATGCCCGTGTGAACAGGTGTTACCTTCTTGATGTAGAATGTGAGGATCATCTTAATGACGATGACAACAGAGAGGAGCGGGCTGAAGAAGGCGCCGATCCAGAACAACGTTTGGTTGTAGATCAGGTTGAGCGTGTTGCGAGCGATGTCGAACTCTGGGACCCCGAGCGCCGGCCAGAGCCTCCTGGGGTCAAAACACAACACTCACATTTAAAACTTTCAACAATTGATGGCCACGTATAGTCGCGCTGACAGGCCGTCAACGCATTTTACGCGTTTTTACTTTTCATTTTTTTAGGGACGTTTTACACTCGCCAATACGTTGCAGATAGCATATCGACTACATTACGTTGTGTTGAATACACATTTGTACTGACATCTAGGAGAAGATGTTACAGAGTGTTTAGTTTACTCTTTATACCAATGCTGGTAATTTCCGGACATATCACAAACGCGATTTATGCTCACGTGCTCCGGACTTTTGGAAAGTGAAAGACTTTTATGTGCGGCAAAAAATAGTCACAGACAGTGCAGTACTGATGTCAAAGTTGATTGTTTTTCATTTAAAATAGTCCAGAGATGGTTATATATTTTGGTGACAAAACCGCCTCAAAATCTTGAAACAACCAAGAGGTGCCGCTTCAAAATGGTCTCATCTCTTATTCATTTATCCTCAGCCTCAACTGGGAAACAATGATTACACATCAAGATTTCAATGACGATGAAAATAATAAAACAAGTTGTAGAGCTACCTGCAGAGCTGACTGCGTACGGTTTCAGCCACTGCCGTACCGACGATCGCAAACCAGAAATCCATCAGGATCAGCCGATACACTTCCTGTGCCAGTGACGTCTCCCAGCACTGCCAACAACACGCAATTATCATCACCAATATCCAGAGCAATGATATTATTGACATGTCATATTTGTACCCTGTACATGAATCTGATGCTACTGATTGACTATTGTTTGCTCAACGACCCCACCAACAGCTAGGTTATACGGGGGTACGAATAAGCAGGTGATAATGAAACTATGATGTGATGATAAGTAGTGAAAGGACTGTAACAACCACCCATGACCGGGACTTTAGCTTTTGAACACATTTCACATAAATATGCGTAAATCACTCGTCTCACAACACATACGCCGCGTTTGCCTCGCGTAAATGAGTGTAGGTACCTCTGTGTCGCCAGCGCCCGCCTTCTTCAGCCAGAACGCAACCAGCACGGCGACGACGACCAGCTCCAAGAGAAACGTCCGCATCAGAGTCACGTACAGGGCCGTGCGCGGGTTGCGGTAATCCTCAAACCTGATCGGCAAAGACGATAGCCATCAACGGCCCATTCACAACGCAACTCTAACGTTAAGCGGGACCTATCGTAGGCCTACAGTATATGTTCGAAAACGAACTTTCAATTATAAAGCTCAAAAAAGTTTCAAGTAGGCCTATGTCAACTTTTGAGTCTCAAGTTCCACTTCAAGTTCGACTTCAAAAAAACAAGTGTGCACAAGCCTATACAATATACATAGTAGCAGTGTGCAGACACACATATCTCGCTGTGGTGATATTGTTAGCATAGCTGCTTCATGAATGGGGTCTACGGTTAGACTCCTGCCGCAGTAACTTTTTGTGTGAATAACCGGTTATGGAGAAGGCTAATATTTTTCAACCCACAGAAACAAAGATATCTACCGTAGTATGTACACAAAATTTGTGATTCTCATTCATTGTTTTTAGTCCCATTTGAAAACATCTAGCAGATATTTTTTTTTTATATATATATTAGGTTTAACAACGCACTGTTATAGCGCAGATCTAATGGCGTCGGATGGATGATTAATGAGATGACGGGATGATGAGATGAAGGTTCTTGGGTAATGGGAAGGATAGTGGGAAGGAAGCGGTCATGGCCGACTTATTGGAGGAACCATCCCGGCATTAGCCTATAGACTACAGAGGTTAAACCATAAAAAAAAACTGTAAAGATGGTCGGAGGCGGGGATCAAACTGGGTTCGAAATTCCCCTCGCCTCCCGGATCACATGAAGCGAGCGCGTTAACCACTGCACTGCATGTGCCGGTCTGGCAGATAAATTCTAGCTTCCACAGCATCCCCCCCTTCTCCCCGCACCCACCTGAGCAGCCAGGAGAACAGCATGGGCGCCAGAGTCATGACGAGCGTGACCACCACAGAGACGACCGCCACGTTGGCGTCGCTGCCCAAGAGAGTCCACGTGAGCGCGGCCGTCCCTCCCAGCAGCATCACGCAGAGCACGTTGAGAGAGATCTGGACCACCAGCGTGTTGCAGATCACCGTCAGCGTGTGGCGTTCCGCGGTAATCGATTCGTCCCCGAGCAACTCCTAGAAGACCAATCGGAACTTTGTTTATTTTATTCATGTTTAGAGGAAGCCTAGTGTGATCAACGACTAGGCTTGATGTTTGGTTTCGATATTTTCCAGCGATTTTATATTTTAGAACTTCGATTCGATATCGAATTAGAATATTTGATACTCGATATCGAAACAATAATTGATGTCATTCGGAATGTAAGACTATGCCATAATATATATAGTTGCTGAAGACACATAATAATCTAACAATTATTATAAAATAATTACCGGTAAAATTTTTATTCAAATAATCCAGAGAAAATAATTTATTTAGTGAAGACCGCGTTGAAGTCTTAAAACTACCAAGAAGTGCCGCTTCAAAATGGTCTTACTGCCTCATTCTTAGCCTTAATTGGAAACAATGTTGGTAGGCCTATATATCATGATTTCTATGTTGATAAAAAAATTGTATAATATACATATTCAAGACCATGTGAAATTTGATGTAATGTAATGTACTGAATGAATTAGTATTATAAAGAACCGATTACACTAAACATTTAAATCTCTTAGACTAAGACGGCTGATTCAACGGCTCACCTTGAGTTCGTTGTAGATGGACTTGGACTTGAGTTTGGCTGCTTGGCCGGTCGCGATACTAAAGTCCCAGCCGCAGAATATCTTGTGAGCGTAGACGTTCTTCAAGCCTCCAGCGGTCTCGATGAAGCTCTTACGGTATGATCGGGCCATGCTGGGCAAACAAGAACAAAATTAATGCAGGGAAGGCCAAAATCGGCACACGTAGCTCGGTTGTAATACGCTGGCTTCATGTGATCCAGGAGGTAAGGTGCATATCGGTACTTGGTTCGATCTCTGCCAAAGTCCATCTTTACAGGGATTTTTGTGGTTTCCCTCTTAGTCTAATGCCAGGATGGTAAGTACAATATAAGAAAAGACCACTCCTTACCACTAACCTAACCATTTCTAATGAAGCTTCATCTCATTAATCACTCGTATTACGCCAATAGATCTTAGTGACCGTATCGTTCCAGTGCGTCGTTCAACCTTCTATAAAATAAAAAAGGGGTAGGCACAAACCAGGGTTTAATTGGTAGGGGTGAAAACAGTAATCGATAATATTGATTCTAGATTCGATGATATCAATTCAATATTCTATTTCACAAAGAAGAAAATTATGACCGATATTAGTTATATTAGAGGCATTAGATACTGGGTTGTTTCGTCGCGTCGTGTGAGTTCAATTGTTACTTGACGTTTCGATCTACATGTTGAGACCTTTCTCAAGATATAGTCTGGTTTAGAAGAAAGAAACTCACACGACGCGACGAACAACCCAGTACCTAATACCTCATATTCGGGTCGCGAAAGCCTCAAGAAAGTCATTACTTATATTATCAATAATACCGGTTTTAGTTAGAATGTATTTTGAGGAGCATTGAAGTTGTATTTGGCACCGTTAATTTCAAACCTATTTATACTTCAGTTACACGTTGGGTTTACACGTCAGTTGGGTACACGATGGTGCTAAGTCTATTTTGCCTACTTAATCGAGAGAGATCGCTAGCTAACTCTGTTCGGAGCGAGCAGAAACGAGAGCTTTTCGAGTGCGGCCATTGAATCTTCACAAGCGCATTATTTTTGCTTTAACCTCAAAATCATTGGGTTGGAATCTTTACAGGCCATGTTTGTTGTGCCATTGTTTGTAAACGAAAATGACTAATTTTCGTGCTTGTTTAATACAGTAAACCCTCGTTAATCCAAACTCGGTTAATCCGAAATTTGACATATTTCGAACTTGCCAGCGGTCCCCGGCCGAAAGTATAGGCATTTCAATGTTAATTAATATGGTTAATCCGAATTTCGGTTAAACCGTAATTCAAACTAATATTTCGTCCCTCCAATAGCTTCAACACTGATTTCGGATTGGATAATTCGAAATAATCCGAGTGAATTCCGTGAAGTTATCACTGTTTTCCCAATTTCCATCCTTTTTATTTGATGCTTAAGAATGAGTGGAAGCATGCTCAGCTGTTCCATGCTTTGTGTACCGAATGCAGTCGCCCTTGACGAAGTCTGAGCTCGGAACACTCGTTCGTCCGACTCGGGACGGCCGAGCGCCAATAGAAACGGGCCATATGAGGATCACGCGTCACGGAGATAGCCGAGTACACACGATCAGCGAGGCCCTTAGCAACGGATCTATCACGTAGTCTCAGCCGGTGACACAGCTTCCTCTAGTGCGCAATTCGAAATTAACTATATTCTGAGCGGGAAAAATTACTTTTTGATTAATCCGTATTTTTATAAACCGAAATCATTTTTTTTAGGTCCCTTCGATTTCGGATTAACGAGGGTTTACTGTACTTCAATGCATCAGGCATTATTTTTAACCTCCACAGAAATTGCAAATTGATTCAATGTGCAATCAAATTCTTGAGACATTGTTTGAGAGGCAAGTTTATTCATGTCAACATTTTGATAGACCCTAGGTCTGTTAAATATGCTACAAGTCAGCCTACCGTATTGTCCCGAATATAAGCCGAGGGTTTTTCTCGAAATTGCGAGTCCAAAAGTCACCCTCGGCTTATATGCGGATCTCGGCCTAAAATCGGTCAAAAACACGTTTTTTACTAAATATGATTGGGCGCACTACACATGCACACTCTTAACAATGGAATCGACTTGAAACTGCGAAATATTGCACTAAAAACACGTTTAATAAATGTTTTATCACAGAGAAGCATCATTTTCCCATTATCCATCAATTTTATTTGACGCTCAGTAATAAACAAAGGCACGTTCAGCTGTTATCTGCATTGTCTTGTCAGACCTTGACGAGTAAGCGGGGCATATGACGATCGCGCGTCATCGGCACTAGCCGAGTACACACGATCGTGAGGCCCCTCTCAACGGTTTCTCACACGCAGTTGGTCTAGCTTCCTCACACGCGCAATACGAAATGGACTAAATTCTAACTCGGAAGAGTGATGATTTACGGGGAAAGGAGATAAACCCTTTTTTCAACTGTTGGTCTAAAAGTTTGGGGGTCGGCTTATATTCGGGACAATACGGTAATTTGCAAACCCACTTGAATAGATGCGTCGTGTAGGTTTTAATTAGGGATAACTTCGATTAATCGAGAATCAATTTAGAATTGATTCTGACTCAAAACGATTCTGAAAATGAAGAATCGATTCTTTTGTACTTTTTGTGTGAATAACTGTACCTACTTTACTTCGATGCGTGCAAGGGACGAAAGCGCGAGCACATGTCTCAAAATAGCAATAATTTTGGTTGGTCTTCCCAGATCTTTCTCCACCACTCCATTGCTATTCCTAACATTCGCGATCTTCCAACTCTTCCCAGTAAAGAACTGTTCTTGCATTAACCCTCTGGATGCTCTCTATGGCCTTGACTCATCCTAGTCCCAACCCTAAATCCCATGTCCTAATCCTAAATCCCATGTCCTAATCCTAAATCCCATGATTATATACTTGAGATATTTTCCCATTTTATAACTTTATCTAAATCGGATTTGATTTTGATTGAAATCGACACACTTCTACATTCAACTTTGAACCAACATACCTAATGGATAGAATGATGAATATGAAGATGTAGCATGCGAAGGCAGTGAAGAAGTACGCGTTAGGGATGCTGTACCACACTCCCGTTGACACGTGGAGAGTGTCGTTCACGTAGAACCCGTAGAACAACGT
Source organism: Brachyptera putata (assembly GCA_907164805.1). NCBI lineage: Eukaryota > Metazoa > Arthropoda > Insecta > Plecoptera > Taeniopterygidae > Brachyptera > Brachyptera putata. Next base: position 7,712,685 of record OU015462.1, on the reverse strand, counting down.
CGTGTTCGTCAGGAAACCCTGGAACACCGAGAACGGTTATTAGATTACTACTAGGTTGTCTCTATCAGTGTATGGAACAATCATTTTCTGAGCAAGCCGCCCAACGTTTGACGGAGAATTCAAATTGAATTTGAATTTGAAATTTTGATTTTGAATTTACTGTGACTAATCAAAAATATAAAAACAAATTGCTAATCAGCATTTTTATAACATTTTATCATCTATCATTGAGCTCTCACATCATCCATCACGAACTGATATTCTTTAAATCAAGGGCTACTTTCTAAAAATTACTAAAGAAGCTATTTAAGATGAGGTAGAATTAGAATTTGGATGCCCATCAGAAGATACCTAATATCAAACCCAGGATAATGAATGAACTGAAGACAAACTTCCTGAAGAGGTTCTCCTTTACTGGTTATTTATAATTAATCAGTAATCACTCACTAACTTTGTCTATTTAGATCGGCAGTCCCTTCCTTTCACTGCCCGATGTTAAGTACCATATTTCAAGTACCGTGACTAATAAGTGATACATACTTACACTTACAGCTTTCCTTGTGGTTACTAAACATAAAAGAGAATTCGCTGACTACACAAATAGTATACAGTACGCAGACATACATACTTGATCATTTCTTCTATTTATAATCGACGCACTGTAATGGTAAGTACAATCTATTGGTGTAGGATTAATGATTAATGACATGATGGGTACTGTTATTAGTTGTAAATCTACAATGAGTTAGACACACTCCACCAAAAAAGCGGTCGACATGTGTTTGAATTAGGCGCTGATTGGTCATTTTCTACGTTTTCCGTAGACTTCAGAAATTAAGTTTGGTGTTTACAAACTTCTACGTTACGGTTACTGTATCTAGTACGATCAATGTCATAGTGAACGTACACAAGAAATCGTTTACCGGTAGGAAGAACAATTTGTATATTTCCAAGTTTATTCGTGAATAAGCCTTAAGAGTACTTTTCTACCAGTCCTGTCTAAGCCAGTCAACCTTCAAGCCTTGTGTTATTGCATAAGACTCAACATGTATCTCACAAACACAGAAACGGACTTTAAAACAAGAAACAGAATATAAAAGAATAAAAGAAACAAGCTCACCTCCCCCGTGAAGAGGTCAGAGAACGAAAACAGGTCGTTGGACTCGTATGGTTCGCTCCTGGTTCTCAGCCGAGCGTAGCGTTCGGTCGACTCGGGCACGGGCGTGATGGTGACCAGCGGGTCGGAACTGTTCCCGTCGAACGGCTCGTAGAACCTATGGTCTGGCGGGCTTGGCGGCGCGTCGTCCAGCGGCTCGTAGAAACGGTACAACATGCGGGGCACGACGACAAAACTCACGCTGCACGCAAACAAGAAGAATCAAGTACAAGTCTGTATTCAGAAAACAGTGTTCGATCATTAGTTGGTATCAAGTCCTATTGATTACCTGGATACAATCGTTTTTCATTACTCTTCTCTTCTGCTGGTCCAGTGTGCTGGCCACTGGTCCACTAGTTTCAGTTTTATTACAGAATTTAAAATATTGTATATAGATATCTCTCAAACTCAGATAACCAATTTAATTGGGTCAGGTGGTGTTTCCATTAATTCTTCTAGGGGAGACTTCTTGTACCTCCATTCCTGCCAGTTCCAAGTCTTGCTTCTATTTCTTCCTCCTCTTCTTCACTACTACAGGTACTACTACGTATCCTCTGCTTCTTCATCTACTTTTTCTATAATTTCCCTTCACCGCTACGTTCGCTCCCACCATCTCTCGTCTACCACTTTTCCCTATTTTACTCCTCGCTTCACTTCAAGATATATATATATATATTGCTCAAACCCCAGATAACCAATTCGATTGGGCCAGGGGATGTTTCCACCACTTCTTCAAGGGCAGTCTTCTTATCAGTCGGTTCCTGCCAGCTCCGACTTCTTCTTCCTCTTCTTCACTACTACTACTATCCTCTCCTTCGTCTTTTCTTCCTAAGAGTTCCCTCCACCTTTCTCTATCTTCCCAACATCTCTCATCTAGCACTTCCTCCCATTTTTCTCCTCGATTGACTACCCCACACCTTACTCCCTCCTGCCACCTCTCTCTTGGTCTTCCTACTCTTCTCTTAGCTCCATTGTTTTCTGCTATCTTGAACATTGCTCTCGGTATTCTCTCCTTTTCCATTTGTTGCATATATGCCCGTACCACCTAAGTCTCTCCTTTTCCATTTTAAATGATGACTTTTCCTCTCCCACTTCGTTCCTTATATTTCTGCTTCTCTTCTTCTCCAACTTTGACACTCCTACTACGCTCCTCACAAACTTCATTTCTGCAGCCTCCATTTTTCTTTCTTCTCACCAGTTCATAGACCACGTAACTGCTCCATATGTTAAAATAGGTATGTAGTACCCACTGTAAATGAGAATCTTCCCACTCCTCGGAAAATCTGGGTTCCACATCAGCTTCCTCACTTTTTTAAATATCCCGTCCGCCTTTGATATTCTCTTATTTAAGTCTGGTTCTACTTTGGCCTTATTACTCACTACACTTCCCAAGTATGAAAACTCTTCCACTTCTTCTAGTTCTTGACCTTGCACGGCTCTGTACTTTTTCTTGGATCTTTCTCTTCTCTTTGCTCATTACCATTGTTTTGCAATTTTCTGCGCTAATTCTCATCCGTAACTCCTCAGTCATTTTTTCCCATCTTTCTACTTTCTCTTGCACCTCTTCTCTGCTGTCTCCCCACACCAAGATATCGTCAGCGTAAATCATTGTCTTTGACCCAGGGCCTTCCTTCTCTGGTTCCAATTTTCACATCATCTCATCCATCACCATCACAAACAACATGGGTGAGAGGACACTGCCCTGCCTAACGCCACTCTTTACCTCAATCCACTCCGTCCTGCCGCCATTTGTTTGTACCGAAGCCTTGCATTTCACGTACAAACTCTTCACGCGGTCTATCATCCCTACCTCTATTCCCTTTGCCCTCAGATTCTCACACACTCTTTCTCTAGGGAGATGATCGTATGCTTTTTCTACATCTAGAAAAGCCATAAACACTTTTCCCCCTCCTCCCATCTTGTTTCTAACAGCTGTCTCACTTCAGGATGAAATATTAAAATAACAAAGGATGTAGGCCAAACTAATTTGAATTTGAAATCAATTCAAATAATTAAAACAACAGGTAGATAGGGCCTATATGAAAGTAGGGCCTACTACACACCATCCATGAAGTATAACAGATAGGTGCTACGTTCTCAAAATACACTATACAGAAGGTATCCTTTCTTGTAACTACAAGGAAGGGAAAAACTGAGAAGATGGATGGAGCTGTTCTGCAGAATAACTTTTTTTAAATGAACATCAAAACTTGATACAAAATTATTGGTCCCCAATTGAGGCTATGGATGAAAGTTAGAATTGTTCGGACGAGGCACCACAAGGCATCTTACCACACCATGCAAGGAATGATTGTAATAAGATAAGGTAACTAACAATAAATCTTGAGGTAAACATTCTAGTGATAGAAAACAATTGAAACGTTTACATTGGGAAAAAAAAATGAATCTTGTTATCTTGATCTCCATTTACGGTACATTGACTACATTCTCATTCTTGAATTCTTATTTTTTCTCTTTTCTTTTTTGTTCTTGTATTCATTACAATACTAATAATTTTTGAGATATTTTCTCAATATTTATTGAATTACTAATTATTCATTCATTTATTATCATTTATTAATTTATTTTAATACAGAATAACTCACCTCATAATACAGAATAAAACGTTGAGAACGAACAACCATCGGAGGAACTTGAAGTAAGTCGCTACGCCGCTGCCGAAGTGGCCCTCGATGATCTTCAGGCTCTGGTACCACAGCTCGAGACTATACAGCAGATTCTTCACCGCCAGATTGAACTGAAGAGAAAAACTACAGTAACAAACGGCACTTTCTATGTTCATTCAGAGAGAATAATATATGTACGAAAAAGAGCAGTCACGGGGGCAGCAACAGTCATTCTTTTGCCAAGCTTTTGCCAATTAGGTTTTTCTTTTCCCAGTTCTTTTATAGTTTTAAATTTTACAAGGTTCAATTTTAAATCCACAAACGTACAACTTGGGTTACAAGAAGCACATTCAACTTTTTCTATTCTCCAAAAAATAAGACACTGAACATTTTTGGACACTACCATATACCAATAGGCCAACATCATTGATTTAGTTTATCACGTACCCATGAACAAAGGTCCCTTGAAAAAGATAGACACAGGTTTCATTGTAATCGCATAGCTGTGATAATTTTAGGCGATTACGATTTTACCATGAGATTACCATGAGATTTACGACAAGAAGCTCAACTGCACCTTTCAAACGTGTCAAATTCTCAATGTTGCAGAGAAATAATACAAATTATGAAATTTTATAATTTTTTCGTTGGTTTTGTGGATGCAACCACAATAAAAGAGAGTACAAGTGAACTTTCACCTTGGCCATCGACATGCTGATGCTATACTTCATTCTCTTTGAAAAGCTGATCGGAGACCGACTCGACTTCTGGCTGACGGTTTTAACGAGCTTGCTACGTACGGAGCGTTTCAAAGTCAACGACTCTGGCATTTCTCTCAGCGTCTCCCTGTTCGCAATGAAAAAAGATTAATTAAACCTTGGCTTCTAGCTATTATAGCGATTGATAGGCAACTACGTTCCAGTGCTTTGCAACCAGCTATGTACACTGTCCAATAACCAAAAATATGCTGTTACCAGGGTATAAATTATACTAGTTTCTTGTATATTGCAATATGTGCCTAATGTTTAGTTGCAATTATGTACTTCATAACCTTTTTGTGCATTATAAACAGAAAAGCAAAATTCATGTTATCGTAATTTTTATACTCAGCATTTCTTCTGAATTCTGTCAACATTGAAGCATTCTTTGTAAAACATATTTTGCAAAAATTGGAAAAGCAGTAGGTAGGCCTACACTGTTCAATCAAGTACACATCAAGAATCACAACAATCCGCTTCACAATTCACAAATTGAACTTTATTCACCACGCAAAACTGAAAGATCCAACCGTTCACGCTCATGTTCACACAACTAAGCTATAGAGCCCGATATAGTTATTACTTATTAGTCTATGTCAATAAATTGGAACATGTACATCTAGCATATATCTAGCAGGTATTAGTGATATTTGACTCCAGTATTGAAAGAGATCCAACCCAATTAGAAGTAGGCCTAGTGGATCAAGACTCCAACACTCATGTACGACTAATAATAAATAGTAGAATAATGAATATCTCTTTAGGCCTATGTCTTGTGTTTGAACCTACACTAGTTAATAGCAGTTAATGTTAAATAGCAGAGGACAACAAAGTAGACTAATGGTAACAATCACGTTTAAAGGACATCACAACACTGGAGCTATTCATATTGGAATGAATAATGACGTAATTGATTTTTTCACCCTAATTCTAGAGATAACTAGGAATCATCATCTCAATTTCATAAACCATCAATTATTTATTTGTCCACCAGAGACTCAAGAGTCGATCATGACGTAAGCATCACCCGATTCTCTATCGAAACAAACAGAATCAAATAATCACGACTCGGAGAAGGGCGGCGATTTCTGGAGGACGATTAATTAATTATAATTTCTGAAATTGAGTTTATTTTTAGGTTTCTCTAAAATCAGGGGGGAAAATAGCGTCATTATTCATTAAAATCGAGCCCCAGGGTTGTGATGTCCTTTAAATATTTGAATTTAACAAATTCCTTTAAAATAATGTCTAACATCCTGAGTTGTTCAGCTAAAGGATTATCCTCCATAAGCGTCAAGTCTCGTTCCATCTCCATGACGATCTGAGCTGCGTGCTGCTCCAGACCGCTAGGAGTGCCGTGCCCGAGAGCAGTACCTCTAGCTGCATCCTCCCCATCAGGCACGCCGCCTACAAGGAGTAAACAAATTTATTCAATGGACTAAACATAGCCTACATTACAACCTCTTCAACTAACTCAACTCTCATTACGTCTAACTTGGTAAGTTTCACATTTTTCAGCCACCTAACGGTTTCATTAACTAGTAAGTTTTCTACTTTAATAATTTCTTCCAGTCTGAACCCCTGTAGAACGTACTAATGAGCTTCCGATGTATCATTTTCTGTGATACTCATCAGGTTATAAATATTGAATTTTCTGTTGGTTTTTGCATCGACATCTGTATTTTGACAGTTGTTCATCAATGTTGTTTGGGAGGGGGTTGTGCTGGAGGGGGTGATATGTCGGTTAGGTTAGTGGGGAAGGTTGGGACGAAAAAATAGGCGTGCTCAGTGTTTCAGTAATTTTAGCGATTATAGTCCTAGGCTAGCAAACCTACCATGTGTGTGCGAAGGAAGATTGTGCACAACATTATGGACTGTAGATGAACGTGGCTGTGTCCATGTCCGTCTCCTTATCGGTACTCGTTGTGGATTGGCGTAGGAAAGTTCAGGTTCGTAATTACGAGATGGTAGGTTACTAGTGTCTAAACGAACTCCGCGAACAGGCATCGGTTCATTTCCTTGACCACGTACCGGTACTGCAAAAGGATTCAAAGTTGAACCAATGGACTGATAAATGGTTGCAGCATAGAATAAATAAATAGATATTTCTTCATTCCTTGGTTGTACTCGAATAATATATGTTCCAACAGAAAAGATAGCGTAGGCCATAGAATGAAGAAATATTTCTTTATTCTATGGATAGGCCTAGGCCTATATAATATGTGGCTATCAATGCCACGTCCTAATGGCTATAACAATCAATTATACTTACAAATGCCCATTGGTACATTTTCTTCAGAATCACACCTTCGATTCATTTTATAGACTTGACGAGTGAGACCCTGGCCAGGGCATGCAAGGCAAGGCAAAGTCAGTGATCCCCTTCCTCAGTCAAATTAGGCCTAATTACACCACACTTGATTTCAGTTGCAAAATAAACTGATTCTAGAATGCGCCTACGCTATTATAGATAAAAAGATTAATAATCTGAACAGCCTTCCTGTAATCCATGTCACAGAAACGCAATTCGCTAGGATTAAAGCAATACCATGGCAATACTATTGATAAGATCAAACTCTAACCTAACCCTTCGATTTCCACTTCCATGTTTTTAGACTTTTCACAGCTGATGAGTGATGACGCAGTTTTGCCACTCCGCAAAGCGAAGCGAAGACTCAATTTTACTTGTCTCGAAAAAAAGTAGGCCTACATTTTTTTGGCGCTCCACAGGTCAAACGAAAATTCAAATTTAATTGAAACTTGGAATGACTTGGCATTTGTTCAATTTTAGACATATTAACAAATACTATAATATAATATAACCGAAGGTTATATATTAAAGTATTTGATGCCCGCGCAGAAGCGATCTGCCCGCCAACTGGATCATTGAGTTTGTAGTTATATACAAACTCAACTACAAACTCAATGACTGGATTCACATACCGCACTGATGTCATGAATAGGAATACATGATGTTAACTATTTGTTGTTGGCAAGGAAATAATGTTGATGAGATGTATTGCCTCCAAAATTGCTAGGTTCTTAGAAACTATAAGACCCGACAGCGCAACATAACAATGGATATTTATTCCGGGGCATGCGCGTACGCAGCCCCGACTACCAAAAATTACACGTCCGAGTAATCTACATTTGAGATCATCGCAGGAGTCAGCCCAACCGAAGTGCAATGGAAGAGCCTCATCCTGGGGGAACCGCCTTGTTGATCACGGTAACCCCTACGCCAGGTAAGTATGCTTTAATGGGAGGAAATTCTGGACCCTTTCGAATTAGGTTGAAGTACTGACTGCGAGTTGCATAGCTGGCTTCGACCGCTGCGCCATCTAGCGGAGTTTTCATTTCCGAGCTGTTTTCAAAAACTTCATTTCTCGGTCTCGGTACATCTTCTATGTATATTATGATAAGTTGGAAATTCTTACCATAGTTCTTATTTTATGATGTAATTCATGTAATTGTACTTGCCACCGGGTGAAAATCCCAATCGCATTTCAAGTGTATTACCTGTATGTAATAAACGCTACATATATACAATTATATCTATGTCTATACCTCAATTTTAGTTATATGAATAATTATTACCGTTTTGCTGACTATGAATTGAAAAATATACATTTCTTCACGTTCATATGGCCTACTTCAAGTTTATTAAGTTCAGCTTCAATGTTGTTTTTAGTATTAGTCTTATGAAATTGATAATTTGTATGAAAATATAATAGGTTTTATACAATCTAACAGTCTAATAATAGCACTAGACAGTGGTACAGTCATTAAGTATATAGACTTAATGGTACAGTACTTGATTCTTATAGTAAGTAAGTAAATATTTATTGTCTTTAATATATAGGTCTGGATTCTGTCAGCATGGTAACCTGCTGGTAAGGAAAGGAAGCAGTTCCTTCTTGTTAAGCTGAAATACTTCATGACTGTATTATATCATTTTCCCATTTCTTGAGGTGACTTGAGTTATTAAAAATCATAATTATGGCTTTGAAAAAGTACTCACATTATTAAAGAAATGAATGATGTGAACATGAAACCTATTTTTGGTTTTGAGTAGAATAAGTTCTTTAAGTATGTGATGTTCAATCCCCTGATCGAACAAAACGTAAATCAAATTAGGTGACAAGGAGAAACGACTAATTAAAGGTAAAATAAAGGTGAATTTAGGACGGTAAATATAGGGAACCTGTCGGGTTACCTATCAGGATAAAAGGTGAATGTAATCTGCAAGAAATCAAGTAAAAAATCAAATTTATTGAAAGAAAAGAAAATAGACAAACAAAATGAAATTTAGTAGATTACTTTAAAAGATAGCATGATTATTCAACCCCTCCGGTAGCTAACCGTCTGAATTAAATAATACTACGAAGATTTGACAAATATTAATTATAATATGAAAGCAAGTGAATTTAAAATAGCAAAATGAATTTAAGCAGGCTAAAATAATAATAATAAAAATAAAACAATAATAATAAAATAATAAATAAATAAATAAATAAACTGTCGACAAACGACCTGCTGTACTCGACCGACAGAAACGAAGTAAGCTGTCCAGCGACGGCGTCTTGAGGTTTCGAACAACGGTACACTTGCTGAAGGGTTGCGGTTGGTCAACGACCTCGAAGTACAACCCTTTCAGAATGAAAAGTTATAAGAAGCACTGCTATCTATGAGAATTTAAGAAAATGACAAAATATGACAAAAAAATGAAGTTTAAAGAAATACCACTCATACTGTATCGTGCTCTAAAGTAATCAAATTAATTAAAGTCAACATACAGTTTCAAATCACAGATTACAATAGAGGAAACAGTATGGGAAAGGAAGGAAAGGATTTCATATACAATAAGAACTTTAGGCTTTGTACTGTCACAAGTAGCTTTTTAAACATATCTTGACACAAATTAATATTTATGTTGTATATAACTGTTTGCGATGGATTATTATTTGGGTATGGATGGATACATATAATCAGTAAATAATCAATCGAAGTAGTAACTAATTCAACTATAATGGAGGTTCGGCAATTCTTTTGCACAATAAACAAATAGATATTTGTAGGTCGCCTATTGCCTATAAGATATTGCCTATATAATTATATCAAATGTTCGATAGGGGCCTGGAACGGTCAAAAAGCCCGGGGTGCGATCGTACCCCGGCACCCCCTGCCAGTCCGCGCCTGAACACTGTATCAAATTTTGTTTTTCCTTGTTTAATTATGATAGGCTTTTACAAAATATGCCAGATGTTCACCCAGGCTTTCAGTGCTGCTGGTAGTTAATGCATGAGCAGGTCACGACACGAACGAACCGGGGAGTAAACGCATTTTTGCAATAAAGAATTATTCCAATATTGGTCGCTTAAGGGGAGATGGCAAGCAATTTGCTTTTCATCAATTAAATACATTATACATATTTTCCTCCGTTTCTGAAGTTATATTTGGATAGTGAAGCGAATCCAGATGATCCAGAGTATGGCCCAGGTATAGCTGCACTTTGAGAATGTGATGGTTAGTTCAGCCGTCTTATTTTACTGCTAGAGCTTCAAGTCAATTTATCTCAGCTTTATAAATATTTTCACAAATTTTAAATTTACCTTTTTTCAGAAACTATTGTACTTGGGTTGATGAATTTTTTTGTGGATATCAGTTATATTTAAAGTGAGCAAACCAAGTTTGTGTCGATATCTCAAAAATAAAAATATAAACAATGTAGAAACATATAATGTGTGGTGTTTTTTACATAAAAAAAAATTAGTTTCAAAATTCCATAAAAATAAATGGGTCACTCAAATGGAACAAATTTGGTTTAAAATGTGTATCAAGACTTCCACAACAATCATAACAAATTTCAGTGATGTCAGTCAGTCAGTGTGACAGATATTCTGGAAAAGGTCTAGTTTAACATTGTGGGTATGGGCTTTCCATCTCCCCTTAACAGTATCGGTTTGTTCATAAGCTCTTCGAGTATCGGTAAATCAAGCCAAAAGCAATGATATAAAATTAAAAGGGAACGAAAAATAGCTCATTGTAGGAATCAAGCCCAGGAACCTGGTTTGTAGTACCTGATGTGATGCCATAGCACTGAGCTATGCAGACACCCATACATGGTGGTTATAAGAATGTTTGAAAGATATTGTTCGAAGGGCATAGTTTTATTTCTGTCATGACCTTCTGGTGTCGGACGACCTATGATATTCCAAGCGGTGGAGTAGCCAGGGGGGGTCCAGGGGGGGCACATGCCCCCCCTGGGCGCCTTGTATTGTGTGTTTGGCGCCCTTTTAGATAATTTTGTTGATACACATTTCACTATGAAATTGACATATTTGTGTCTGACTAATAATGTAAATTGAGCTGTCATTCATAATCATCATTTTCTGATGTATTTATAGCTATATCGCGGAAGCATTTTCTTTGAGTTCCATACAGACAGAATAATAATACAGATTTGCAGCTGGCATTTGTTATTTTGTCGTATATGCGGGGAATTGTGAATTTTCTCGGTCTCTCATCGCACGGCGGCGCCCTCAGCCGTAATCACAGCGCCCTAATGAAAGCATTTCAAGACTTGCAAGTTGACAAGAAACTTCTCGTGATTTAGAACAGGAATGTCGTAGATTGGAGGTAAATGGTCGTTATCAAGGGGCGTTTTCGGTGCCTATTTGTGACATACTATTCACGATAACATTCTATAAATTAAAATACAATTAATTCACATTACTGTATTGGGTGGAGTGAATGTTTTTATTAATGTATCGTAATTAATGATAGATTAATTTAGAGTTTTATTTGCTTGGAACAAGTAAAGTTAGTCTCCTCAACCAGACTAAATAATCCATGTATTTCAGAAATTTCGTGTACCAAAACCCGTAGAATAGAATAGAAAAACCTAAAACGTCTAAAAATTTCCATGCGGGGCTTAATTCTCTCCTCCCTTGCATTCACCTTCACTATGCGCACGTAGTTTTGGGGGCTCACAGTTGTGTCCTTGCCTGGGGCGTTATGACACAGAACGACCATGGAGGTACAATAACTGTGATTGCCAAATACCGTATGGGCACCTTTAGTTCAAGAAAATACATTTTTTTGTGTGTTCTAATCTTATCTGAAACATGTTAAGCCATATTGAAAAAGTGTATAATTTCAAAAAATTCCCTGCGGGGCCAGAAGCGGGCTTTCCCCCCAGGGGTCACAACTTCGCTGTAATGGGTCGCTACACAACTGTTCATATATGTCATTTATCATTGTATTTTCATATAAACGCAGACTTCGCCGTCTGTATGACTTGCTCAAGACTTTGCACTTATATCAAAATTATATTTATGCACATTTATATCAAGGGTTTATGCATGGCACCCTTTCCAAAATTTTGCCCCCCCTGACCCAATATCCTGGCTACACCACAGATTCCAAGCTCAAAGTGCACGTACCTTTCATGTAAGCAACGTCATAAAGACTAGAAGCACAGTAAACCATACAGTAAAAAGATGAAAAAAATATTCTTGTGACTCGATGTAAATTCAAAATTGTAATACCAGTCGTTTTAGGAAAGGGATAATAGGATGACCGGTGAATTACATTATCCACTTGATTCAGGCAGATCAATACCTTCAATCACTGATCACAATAGAATCAACCAGTTGTAAAACTGCATCTTAAGATGAAGGACTACAAAGTATTTTCAATTTTACAAACTGATGAGTATGGTAATTGAATAAATGTTCAAACTGGTTGACCAGCATTGATATATTTCTGTCCACAAAAGAAGGAAGATTAATCATTCATAATATATGAATGATGTTGTCTACCAACAGAAGAAACACAAAAATCACTGTCATATTGGTAACGATCAAACACAGCCATTGTGAGAATTCTTTAAGGAGCATTACGTATTCGAGTAGGTTTTGGTATACCATTTGAGGAAGTTTGATGTTCGAGGTACTAGATTGGATTTTTGTTGACTTGAAAATGCTAATTTGTATGTATTTATTTGGATAATTTGGAAATTATTGCACTTTAATCAAATTACTTTACCAAGACCCACATCACCAAGTCGAGTTAGGCAGTAACCCTCATCCTGAGAGGAAGTGAAACTAAATGGCATTTTTCGTATCTACAACGATAATTGGTTTCAACACCCAGTTAGAGATGTTGATAATTCCAATACCTGTGTACTACAACATACAGATGGCCCAGGCCATACCTAATGCAACATAAGGAAGGGTATACAGAGCATTTTATCATAAATTATCTCCAACAATCATCACAGAATGAAGTTTCTTGTACCAGCGTAATTTTTGAAAACTTGCCACTTTCAATTCCTCGCTGCAGGACAAAATGGAAGCCTTCCCCATTATCGGCTCGTGATTGTGCACCTTCTTGCTCTATTTCCGTTAGGTGTGTAGCCAACAATATTATGCAGAGTAATTATTATAACCCTCAGTATTTTAGTAGTTGAACGTAAATCTATAAATTATATCTTCAGCTCACATTTATGTTTGTTTTCACTAATAGAATAAAGCGAGCACTTTGGGGTAACAATGGGATAACACCTGGCCACACAACAAATTGGCTCCTTGGCCCGTGAGTGCGTTCGTGTCTAAGTAGGCCTGTTGAATCGTTTATCATGACCAATTCCAATATCGGTTTAGAAAAAAAATCTTCCCGACCTATAACCCTCGGCCAAAAGCATTTATATAATATTTAAAAAGTAACAGAAAAGTAGCATTGTAAAGTATTGAACCCGGATTTATAAAGTGACAGGCAGTAGTCATACCGCTCGGGCCAACCAGGCAACGATTAGCCCGAGCTATAAGCATACCTGAACTGATCAAGGTGCCGAACCCTCCCGAACGAATACATAGGGTGGCCGGCGACCCACATGTATTTTACATGAGCCTTCTATCAAGTCATGCATGAAAATTAGTGATGGGCAGCGAAACTTTCAATTTTGAAAGTTTCGTAAATTTCCGAAACTTTTCATGGCAAGTCATAAATTTCAGAAATTTTTGAAACTTTTGAATAAAATGATCAACTTCCTTTGGTGGACTGAGCTCATGACACTCTATCACTTGTTTCTCTGTTTTACCACTAGATATCACTAACTATCTATCACTATATATCTGTGAATATTATGGCATTGATTTCTTTAATATTTGGAAGGCAGGCCATTTTTGTCTTCCTTAAACTAAAAATTATTAACACCATTTTGCAAAAACTACCCATGTCCATGTGGCATTGAATGATCAAGCAATTTCTTTCATATTCAGAGCGCAATCAAATTTTTCTTCCTCAACCTCAAAACCATTTACTGTTAACATTGTACCGTACTACAAATATGGTAAAGAAATTTTGTGCATTACATTTTGTGTAGAAAAACTTCCATTCAACTCAAATATTTTCTTACTACCCATTATGCATGCCTGGGAAAATTGATATAATCCGAAGTGGAACTTGAGAATATGGAAAATGTTATTATTATTCCTACAAAATGAAACTCATCATTTCTCGGGAAATTTCATAAGTTTCACGAAACTTTCATCAAACATAAATTTCCGAAATTTGCCCATCACTAATGAAAATGCATTTTCAATTTTTTTGAAAAGGGTCGTACCTATCCTGCACACGCGTATGGCATTCACTAATAGGAAATTAAAGGTACGAGTCACATTGTACATGAATGAGACCACTAATATTGAAAATTCATAGAACTGATCTAATTCAATAGACTCATCAAAAGGTTAGTGAAAACCTCATACCGTTTATGAGGGAAAAGTTTCGTACAAAGGGGTGCCATCTAAATGGATTTTCAAACATTTCCTTTCACTTGTGAATTGTATCATTGGAATAATTGGCCCTACGGACTGTATTAAAGATGGAGTTTTGGTTGAAATGTGTACCAAGTCTAATTAAAATGAAATTGAGTAAATTAATCAATTTATTTATTTTACAAATGTTTGTTGTTTATCTAGCCCCATCTTCTCGTTATTTTCATATTTTTACATGAATTCGAAACAGGTTCAAATACAGAGAACCTTAAAACGGGTTGACTCTGAAAATCTAGGTTTGTAAAACCATAGTAGATAAAAGTACAGTAGAAGCTCGTTAACTCAATTGGGGATAATACAAACAACGCTATATTTCAAAAAGAGACATAAAACTTTCTGCTGACCTTAGAAATATGTATTTTGTGAGTGCCGGAATTAACAAAGTGAAAGTAGCTCTAACTGGCAGCTTGAAAGTTATTTTCCCCATGGTTACTCATGCATGCCATTTGTCTTCACGAACTCTCAGATAAACGCTAACTAGACTTGATAATACCGGGCCCAAGACATTCTACCTAGGCCCGGTTATACCAAGTCCAGTTAGCCATATTCAAGAGTTAGTGAAACCCAAGAGTAACTATGGGGACAACCAGTTTTAGCTCCCAGTTTGGGTTACTCTCACGTGCTACTCCCACGTTATATAATTGGCGCAATCATAAAGTTCAAAATAATTTCTAGATCCCGTGCATTTCGAGTTAAAGAGTTTCTGCAAATTGTCTACAAATTCAGGACAGCTGTAGACTGCAAAGAACAAACAGTGGTAGCGTTTCGGACTAGAATTTCCTACCTTTGCACAATTTCATAATGTGAGGCACACACCTTCTCTTCCTGCATCGATACACCCCTACACACTCAATGAGGCACACTTCTAGTCCGAAAAGCTACGATACGAAAGCTGGCGTCCTATATGTACAGACATGTAGCATTTGATCTACTCAATTAAAATGAAAAAAAGATAATAAAAGAGTTAACAACTTCATTTTAACAATAATGTATTTTTTCTTCTTTTTTTGCAACTGGTTAGGATTGCCGCTAAAATATTTCACTGTAACATTACTAGATAAGTTGTCTTTAGCATAGAAATAAACGAATATGTCAAAGACTAATTGAACACTCAGCACTTTAGTATTTTGTATGGTTACTTCTTGTTCATAGTTTTTCACTCACACCAGCAAATTTGTGTAACAATAACTAAGAGCATTGAAGACAGATGATAGTAAGGAGTATATCCGGGCTATCGTTACAAATATATATCCGAGTTGGTATCACACGTTGACAGATGACGGTTCACTCGTGGTCCATAGCAGTTTGGTTATTCTTAGCCCATCTTCAACGACCAGTTAAATCTTCTTTTAATTTTAAACAATCTTTGTACCATTCAAATATTGAAAACAGCAAAAAATGTCCACATTCTCAAGCATTCACACAATTTCAGATAAATATAGAATTATGTTTGATATTAAACTGAAAAATGCAATTAAAATGTTTTTAGTATTTAGTTGGATATTAAGAAAATCTGTTGACTTAGAAACCTTCCTCACGAATATATTATTTATCTTAGCTTCAGTTTCAACAATAATGAAAGATTTCAGCTTGCAATGTACACATAAACGGAAAATTGTTTACCCCACATTTATTATAGAAAATTAAAAAACAAAAACTGAAGAGTAATGAATGCATTGGAGAACACATAGGCCTATACAATATGGGGAGTCGAGTTATTTTGTCTGTCGAGTGATTCTCCGCTTGATAAATGAGCATGGGATCGGCTGCTAACGTAGTGACAGAGCGAGAATGTTGAGGGCCAAGAGGTCCAAGAACTTGTCCTTGGGAGGATGAGAGGTGGGCTGGGCAGTCACCCATTGCCAGAGCTGTGGTTGGTGGCAGACCCAGCTGAAAACAATAGTCAGAGATTAGGCAAACCCTTGTTAAGGGGAAACTGGCTGGCCTAAAACTTGTAACAGGTAATCCTCGATCAGTTGGTCTCAGACCGTGGTCGAGGAACGTTCCTCCTCGATGTAGGGCTACTTCTGCAAGATACACCCTCACTTTGTCCATCTACCATTCCCCAGACACGTCAATCATCTTGAACCCGTAGACTTGTAGTCTGACCATCGTCAAGCCAGAAAGGGTCGTTTACCGGTACGTATAAAAACTATGAATGCACCCCTCAACATGGAAATTGTACACGTGCGCGTGACACAGTGAAACCTGGATGCATCTATTTCCTGCTTTACCATTCTACTAGTGCCAACTCTAGAGCAAATTGAGCACAGATCTATTAACATGAGCCCTAATTATAGTAGCCCATGTCCACTCGGTGGTCATGGATTTACAAAAGAAAAAACAGAAAAACGACATGCCGATACGTGATCATCATTGATTGGTGATTACCCACCATTTAATGTCTGCCACACACACCACGATAGCGGGGTGGGAGGAAGCGCAGCAGGCTAGCTCTACATTTATCCACATAATAGATTTGTCAACTGCTACGTGCAGTTATCTCTACTTTTTCCCCACGTCACCGGTGTCTAGGGCATTTGTAATTTGTATGCCCCAAGCAGAAATTATCAATTGTATACACATACATACGTAGGCATACGCAGAAATTACCATAAATGATTTTAAACTACAGTACCTTATAAAATAAACAAATACTTCTGACAAAAACATCGGACCTGGAATTTTTCTGCAACGCTTTTCACATTAAAAATGAATCAGTTGTTATTTATAGGAAAATAGCCCGAGACTATGTGAATTGGGTGAAAGGGAAAGAAAGAACAGCAGCTTACCGAGGTTTATAAATAGAAATACTCGTTGGGTAGTCGAGCAGTCGAAACGTCAAAAATCTCGTGGGTTTCGTTTACTTATTCGTTTTCTATCAGTGGGCCCTCCACAACGAGTATCTCGACTTCATAGCGTTGGTAAGCTGCTGTTCTTTTCCTTCTATACAATTCATATAATAGTAATACTGAATTAAAACGTACTTATAGAAATATTCCAAATGCACAACTATCATACCAAAACTACCTTCAAGTGTTTTGGAATTACCGAAGCTGATTTCTCAAATGAATGGGCTGAAAATTTGGAGTTTCATTACCTGCCAGTCTACTCACCGACAGGCACAGAGCCTGCGATGGGAGTAGGCGAAGACGACACCATATTCAGGCGGCTTTGCTCCTTAATAATTGGGCCTGCAAAAATAACAACAAGTAATTAGAAAGGAAACAGTTAGGACTTGATAGCTTTGTTATATCTCTAGCAATAGGCAGAAATTAGTACACTGAAAACATGCTGCATTGTTCCCATGGCCAATGATCATACTTTCTTCCCCCCTTAATCCTAAATAGTGAATCTTCACAGCATCGTTCCCGCATCCATCGTTTTCGCGTTTCTACTACCCTGTTCGTTTGGCTCTACCCTTCTATATAATCAACGTTGAATTTTCTGGATTAATCGTTTTTCTGCATAGATGTTTCATTTTTCAGTCAATTTAAAAATGATAGAGTTTCCAATGTATAACATTATGTAACGTATAACGATCGTTACTAATCTATAATGGGTTTAGCTATGCATTGTACTGATGACCGAGATATCCTAACGTCGGTGAAGGAGATGATGAAAGGTTATTTTATTAGGTGTTTTCGGATAGTGGGAAGGAGTGTGGACTGTTGTTAAGGAACCATTCCAGTATAATCGGAACGACAGAAGGAAACCATGATGCACCTGTAAGAATAGCCAACCATGCGGTAATCGAAGGTTCGGATGCGCTAGTACTTGTTCATCCCGGCGGCACATCTTGAATTCAACTTTCAATTCAATCAATTGTCCCTTAAATTCACTCTCCCACAGGTTTACAGAAAACCCTCATTAATCCAAAGTAGGTTAATACAAAATTACATATTCGAACTAGAAGCTGGTCCCTGCTAGAGGTTGAGGTTAGCTGGAATTCGAAATTCCAGCTAAACCACAATTTGGACGAATATTCCAACCCTTCAATTGCTTCACCCCTGTGTTCTCAGATTGGATCATTCAAAATAGTTCAAGTCCATTTCTTGAAATAAGTATCATTTTCACAATTTCCATCCTCTTGTTGACGCGTAATAATAGGCCAAAGCAAGTCGAGGTATTCGTCATTTTGTGTGCGTCATCCCACCGAGTGTGGTCTGACCTTGACGAGAACCTGTTGAACTTCTCGGTCTCGGGACAGCCAAGCACCAACAGAAGGGGGCCACACGACGATTGTGCATCGACAGCTTACGTCTGTGAAGCCCCCTCAACGGTTACTAACACGTAGTTCCAACCGGGGCATGGCTTTCTCTCGCGCCCAATATCAAATTGACAATATTCTTATCAGGAAGTGCTGATTTTGTGGAAAAGGAGTTTTTGAGTTGATTCGAATTATTATAAATCTAATTCAATCATTTTAGGTCCCCTCCATTTTGGATCAACGAGGGTTTACCGTATCAGTCATCTGTCGCGCCACAAATAATCGAGATACTTACAAAAGTACGGAT
Organism: Brachyptera putata; assembly: GCA_907164805.1. Classification (NCBI taxonomy): domain Eukaryota; kingdom Metazoa; phylum Arthropoda; class Insecta; order Plecoptera; family Taeniopterygidae; genus Brachyptera; species Brachyptera putata. Next base: position 7,693,785 of record OU015462.1, on the reverse strand, counting down.
GCTCCATGGCCTCCCGGGCAGTTAGCCGCTCGTAGTGATCGTACCGCAATAGCTTGTCGAGAAAGTCTAACGCCTCGGGCGACACCAAGTGCTGATTCTCACTGTGAACGAATCTCTCCCACCGCTTTCGAGAATGTCTGTAACGGATGTCAGATTAGCAGAGCGGAAAAAGGAGCCACAATTTCAACGTAGCTACTATTCAAATATATTCAATTATAGTCTATTTAACCTAGATATTGTACTGTCCAACATGTAAGACGAGGTTTCATCCTAATTTTAGGGTCCGAAAATGTGAGGCGCGGCCTACAACTGGTTCAAGGCAACCCCAGTTTCCGTAGGGCAAAAAGCTCCCGCCAGGATGATTTCACAGATATTAATGATCATGAAACTTGAAATATGCAAAATGAAGAATTAAAAACTAAATCATAAGATGCAGACAATATTTGTCGGAAATGCTCGAGTCAAATTATATAATAAAACGAAGGGGGAAAGATCACTTGTATGTAAGAGTAACGCCCTATATTTTCACTTGACAGCGTACCATTACATACAAACAACATCCAACATATTGTGATGTTTATTACGGATCGACAATATTTCAGAAGATACTTCTCGGAATGTTGTGAAGCAGTTTCAATACAATACGCCCAAATGGAAAATCACTGCCTTCGTGTAGTTATGTTGACATTGAAAATGTTAAGCTGCGGATAGGAATCCCCCCTTAAAGCACCCTCTTATACGGTATTTTGCGATTGGGCATAGGCTATGGTACTTTGGCAAAAGAAAATACTTGAGTGCATGAGTGACACTTTCTTAAATGACAGTCACGGTGATAAGTAATGATGACGAGTGCGAGTCGACCTAATATCAAGTCCTAGTCTCCGCCAGAATTAGACTCGTTGAAAATACTTTTAGACTTCATTGGCAATACAAAGTCGAGTTTTTAAATCTGCTGCCCATTTCACAATTTAAATGTTTTATTGAGAAGCAGCCAATGAGAAGAAATTTTCATTCGCTGCTTCTCAATGAGTGATCTAATTGGCTGGCACTGTTCTTTGAAATTTGAGTAGCCAAAATCAAAACGGTTGCCTCGGAGTTTGATAATGTAGCTTCAATTTCGAAAATACTGTAAACATTCTAATGTTGTGGTCATTTGATAATCATCTGAAAGCGGTGTTATTTTCCGTTTTGATGAATTTCGTGTTATTTAGCAACTAGAATGTTGTGAGCAGTAATGAAATGCACAGATGGCATGTTTTTTTTTACTTGACCCCAATTTTCCTACACATTCTTCTTCTTTTGTTTCTGTCTATATTTTTGAGTTTGGGTGTCAGCTTATATCAAACTCAATATAGTGATTAACAATGTAACTTTGTTTTGAAATTACCCCTTATGCCATAAGTTCTGGGATAACATTAGGCCTGTTTGTTTGTGTTGCACCAGCTGAACTAAAGTGTAGCTGGTGTAAAAAGGAAGTACGTCATATTACGGGTTTTGTGCAGGAAATGATACCGAAATGATGAGGTACAAACAAACACGAAATTGACGATTTTTCGGTTCCTAAACGCGAATTTTGAAATGGGAGCAGACCCGTTGATGGAGGAAGAGATTTTAAATATCATGGAATGTGATTAATGAATAGTAAATATTTAATAATGACAATCCTTATTCGATTATATATTTTTTCATTCTCATTACCACGAATTTAAGCGTCAACAACTAGTAAGCCAGCAAAGCGTCCGCCTACAACTTGATTCTGGCGCCTGCCATCTTGCACTGAACTAAGCACACCAGCTCCGTAGCTGGTGTAGAACTACCTTAACTAGTGCAAGTGAACCGGGACAAACAAACAAGAAAGTGCAGCTTGGTGCAGAACCACGGTTACAAACAAACACGATTGTGCAAGAACTGAAGAACCAGTTCAGCTAGTGCAGGACAAACAAACAGGCTTATTCAATAACATATATTATATAATGATAATATTGGAAATCGATATCGGATATTAGCCTTTAAAGTGCCTGATGAAGGCAATTAAAAGTCAACCAGTGTGGGTGAAAATTACAAATTTATTCAAGTCTTCCAACGTTCATTGGAAGAAATGTCCATGAGTGTAAGGTACGACCTCCAAGATACAACACAAATATAGGGCGCTACTCCTTCCTAGCAAGGACTATCATAGAGTGGAATGAGCAGCAGCAACAAATCAGCCTATATGATGACTTGATTGAAACTAATCCAAATTTCACAAAAACTTGGAACAGCAGATTCTTACAACCCCCAGTAAAATGTCATTGTATTAACATTTAATACGGTACCATTATACTTTGGAATCCAAAGTTGTTAATAAAATAACTACTATACTAGCCTATTATGTTGCCACTTGTATTTTTCACTCATCTTAATAGAATAAATAAATATTATTTCTAGCACAGAGGCCTAAAGCAGGTGTGTACACTTTCTAATCCATGTAAAGATTGAAATGAAACCGATTTTTAAATGCAAGTATTTATCATTGTAAAAAGCAATATTACGCAAATTCGCAACTTTCACTTGTACGCTTTTGTAATACAGAGATATGCAAAGCACCGATTTGCTCGGTCAATCCTACATTGAAACTGATATTATTAAGACAAAGTTGAAAGCAAGTGGCAAAAGAAATTCAAACTTAAATTTGAACTCACATTTGTCTAAATGGCATTTTTTTCCCTGTGGCGGCACTGAGGGACAGTATAACATCTCGACTCATGTTTCCTTTGGTCTTCGAACTAAAAAGGGTTGCCGCAACAGTCAAATCTACAGTCTGAATATATTTTTGAACACGAATTATTGCAAACTAAGCAACAAGCTACACTTCAAATAATCGCTAACTCTACCTAACCCACACGTAAATTTGTGCAGAGCACAGAAAAAAGTCAGACAAGGAAGCTGCAAGGACCTCTGGTTTGTTAGAGACATATTTCTCACATCTAGGCCTACTGCCTGCTGTTCAAGCAAAATTCTATTGTGCGAGCAGAATTGAATTGTGATTTTAAATCAATTTGAAGTTGATTCATTTCTCCCCTAGGACTCCGTATACAAATTATGTGCCCGAAATATGAAAATGTGTGCAAAGAAAGTTATTCAATTTCAGATTCTCAGATAATCCTGGAAAATAATTAGGCCCCCATACATAATCATTTTCTCAGATTATATGATAGGCCTAGTTCAGTCAAAATAACTGAATCTACTTAACAACATCATGACAAAGAAAAAATAGGCCTATCGATATGAAAATAAAGCTGTTGCTGTGTATGAGAAATTACAACTTTCTACATGAATGGAGACAGTAGAGTACAGGTACGGTAGTAATCTTGATATTGCCAATTTGTATTGTAATACAGTGAAAGCTCTATCCATCGTTTTTCACGGTATCAGGAAAACAAAACGATTCATGCAGGAAAACTATCCTTCCAGGATAATTCAACATTGATTTATGGGAGTCGGGTGAGAAAAAATGAATGATAGAAGCAGGAAAAAGATGGACCTGGGAACGATGCATAGAGGTTTCAATGTAGGGTAGTTTAAAATATAGTGATTGCAAGGAAAAATGAAGAAATATATTCGGTTCTTGTCCAAAGCAGCCCTTTAAGCACCGGTCTCCCCTAATATTGGTTAGGAGGGCTATGGTTAGGAGTGGGCTGAGCCCTATGGCCCTAGTATGATGTTGTGGTTTATATTCTAGTTAAACTGTATGTACTTGCGCAGTAAAACTGTCGTTGCACATCAACTGAAGTGGAGCTAAGTTACACGGTAAAGGAAGCAGTGGTATGCAACTTTCTTCGACTTTGTTTCCTTCTTACAACAAACAATATTTTAGGTCTACCGTACGCATTACACGTCTTCACGTACCTGCCGAGAATGTCATGAAACCTAGGGTCGAGCTCTATGTGGTATTTTTCTAAGTATTCAAACAACTCTTCGGTGCCGAGGACTTTAGCGATGCGAACAAGTTGATCGTAATTATCGTGGCCATGGAAGAATGGCTCTTTTCTAAAAATCATACTAGCCAGCATGCATCCTAGAGACCACATGTCCAGCGAATAGTCGTACATCTGTAAGCAAACAAAACATCAACAACGGTGCAGATTCAAGTACAGTACACTGGTCAGTATCAACAAACGGGCCACGAAATTAATTAGAATTTTCAATAGATAGACCCAATGCTAACTAGCCTGAATGGTATGCTCTGTATTTTGAATATGCCTAGGGCTATGTCTACGGAATATATATTTTTACTAATCCAGAATACATTTAAAGAAGGCATAATCATAAACTTATTAAAAACTACTAGTCTACTATTCAAGTACCGGTGCGTTCAATTCAGATTTTCGGATGGAACACTCATCAGTTAAATGTGAATCTTTTAACACTACATTACAAACAGATTACTCTGAATTAAAAAATAGATACGTCTATTATAATATCCTAGGCCTGATTAGGGTACCGGCAGAACTAATATGATAACATTTGTACATTCTACAAATCATGCACGTTCAAGTATGATAACTTACTGTCATACTTGTACATAATTATATTAGATTTTTCTCGTCAACATTTGACTAGGCAACAAAAAAACACGGGATTGATTCAAGAAAAATTTCAAATATGCATAGTGCAATTTTATCGGCAGCCGCTATTCATCGGACCATCGGTCTACGTTAAAACCCAATCCAACTAACTGAATCAACCAAACCCAACATTAAAAAACATAAAAATATACAAAAACATTCTGAACTAATTTAATCCAAGGAAACAAAACTAAACCTACCGGTACCGGTACTTCCTGTCCGACGGATAGCCACTTTTTTTTAGCGTGATATAAAATATAAGGTTCTTATAACACACCTGATAATCTACTAGAAGTTCCGGTCCTTTGAAATATCTCGACGCAACCCGCACATTGTACTCTTGTCCAGGATGATAAAACTCGGCCAAACCCCAATCGATGAGTCTCAATTTACGATTCTCGTGGTCAATCATTACGTTGTGAGGCTTGACATCGCGATGCATTATTCCCATGCTGTGACAGTAATCTAGCGCTTTAAGTAACTCGTAAAGGTAGTATCGGATATCATAGTCTGTTAAGGTTTGATACAACTGCTTGAAATCGGTATTATTAACGTGTTCGAAGATGAGAGCAGGCGTTCTTGATACAGGATCTTTAACCACCGCCTGAAGAGTGATGATATTTGTACCACCACGAAGGTTTTCTAGGATTTTTATTTCACGCTTAATCTTCTTCTTCTTAACAGGCTAAAAATAAATGTCAGAACCTTGTTAGTATTGCCGTAAGTAGCTAAAACAGATACCGGTATATGATTATACAATTTAATACACAGCAGTACTAACCTTCAATATTTTAACTACACACTTTTCATTGTTGGTGACGTTAATGGCCTCGAAAACTTCACTATATTTTCCGCGACCAAGTTTTCTAACAAGCTGATAGTCGTCCTGTTGTCTATTGAATGTAAAAACACAAAAAATGTATTAGCCTTACACTCTACTACTACACGAATAATTACCAATCCATAATCGTTCCCTCCGGACCTTTGTATAGGGGTTCACCTCTACGTACAACTTACACTACCTGGGCTTATAAACCAAAGCTGTAATATAGACATGAAATTGAATAGCTGATAAAATAGCTGAACACTTATAGTTGAGCCTTGATTAGGCCAATTATTAGACAGTGAGTTGCAGGTAGGCCTACACCGCTAGAGGTAAACTGAAAACTCGTGAGAATAAAAACAGAAGCATGCACAAATTAAAACAAGTATGGGCCTACTATTATCAATTTCCCATTGTTGGCAGTTTTTTACTACATTTTACTGGCCAAATTGCGTTTGGGAACATATTTTGTTGTTAGGCCTACAGTACTTTTACTGGCTAATACTGACATCGATCTTAAACGCCTATCTTTCAAGACAAACTCCCACCTCCCATTTAAAATCATGGTTAAAACGAATCATGGCTAAAATAGTCTTCCCGACATTGGTAACAATGGGGTATTCAACTGATATTAGACCTAACCCACCCTCACCGCATGACCTAATACCATTGAAATTACGTAAGTATCAAGTATAATTTTCTAAATAGCTATTTAGCAAAAAAAAAAAAAAAAAATGGTAATGGTATAGGTATGCTCCAATTTTATACCTCTAAAGTATAATATAGGCCTAATGTATACAGACCCCCTCGTCCCGATATTGCTTATCAAATGCTTACAACAAGCGAGATTTAGGATATTATGTCTGTCTATGTATATATAGGCCTGGTCCACAAAGTGGGAATAAGAAATTGAAAACATTAAAATATTAATGAACGATATCCTGTAAAACTGTTGGGGCCTACTAAAAAGTAACTGGACTCACCCCCAATCCACAACATAGGATTCATAGTCCCAATACTCTCGTGACTTATGGGAGTTGATATCAGCATAGACGCGAGCTCGGCTAGGGAGAGCCATCACTAAGGTTCGAAGTGGTTGGGGATTTAAACAGGACGCACTCTTCAGAAAAGCTCCTGCAGGAAGTACGTTAAAAATTGATCCTAGAACAGAGTAACATCAAACATTGAAAATTGACTAGGGCCTGTTAAATGTTACGCATTTTATTACTGGTACCATGGAGACTGATGGCACCTGGTACCATTTTCACCATTCATTCATAGTCACTCTAGAGCTAGGTCTTATGGCTGCGGTCAAATAAAGGGGTTGATCAAGATAGGCCTACATTAAAAAATGCACCCTGAAGATAATATAGGCCTACAGATATTATACGCACTAAAACTGAAAGTCGATGTACAAACATACTCGCACAGATTGTCTATGAAACAATTATCAGTTGGGCCTAAGAGTGCATAGGCCTAGATTTGATTTCAATTTAGGATTGAACCATTTTATGTGACCGCGTACATATGTATATATATATATATATATATATATATATATATATATATATATATATATATATATATATATATATATATATATATATATATATATCGAACCCCAACTTCATTTCAATGACAGAAAAATTAACCTGTCCCATAACCAAAAGACTTTATGCCATGGGAACAAGTTTGATAGGCCTACGGTGCGGGTGGTTTCGAACCCTGGCACTCTTGTGCTGAAAGACCACGTTGTACTGCTGCGCCTTCATATGCCTGATGATGAGCAATATTGACAAAATACAGGGTAAAGCTACAGGGTAAAATTATCCACTATGTAAAATAATATGTAAAATAGAGTAGAGTAGGCCTAGGTCATCTCAGGAATAAGCAAAATTATGGAGGTCATACACACAGTAAGCTAGGGATTTTACTCTCTCATAGCACAGAATTCTCTGATTTTCAGGGTAACCAGATCTATTCCAAGTAAATTCCAGTCCTAATTCTGCTATTTACCACTATCAGTAGGTGTGGTACATCATACATATTAGATTCTGCCAAAAACAATATTTTTATAATACATGGTAAGTCAATCATTATCAGTTTTCAGCACTCAAGACCAAGAAATATGCCTACCGTATGAGAAACAATATTAAATTTAAAAAGTGCATGATTAGGAACTATGTAGGGCCTGAGTGGACTAAAATGCTATGGAACGGTATCCTACAGTTCCTCAATCTGGTCAATAAAAGTAACGTAAGCTATCCCAATTATGAATAGCAGTGTTAATTGGCTTGGTCCTGGATATCAGCCTTTACTGAAACAGGCTAGAAAGAAGTACGCCTACTTGATTTTATCGATAGGCTCTACGTAATGAGCAAGTAGGCTACGCTCAGAGGCAAGTTTATTCAACGGCACGACAACGAAATAATTCTAAAAAAGAATACAAGTGCATAGATTAATGAAGATGTCTTGGGTCTATGACTTTAAACCAGGTTGAAGAACAACTAGGCCTACTTCAACCTTCATAAATAACTAAACAAATCGAAAGTTTTTCTTGTGTGTGTGTGTGTGTGTGTGAGATTGGCAAGGTCTAGACATAGCACATGTGAGTTGGGCTATAAGAAATTGGCAGAAAGAAACATTAGGCACACAGGCCCAAGGACAAGGAGAAGAGCCTACTCTTCTAAGCCTATTGCACATAGGACCTACAGTCAATTGGGCCTATCAAAGACAAGACGTGAAAGCCCAAGAAACATTTGAGAATAACTGATGCATGGTAGGCCTAGGTCTTATCCAGAGTTAGGCCTGCAGGCCTAAAAGTTTTACCTGTGCCTAGGCCATGTCAAGTCTTGAACACATTTTGGCAACAAATTCTCTTGTGAATACAACTTTAGCCTAGGCCTAGTCCAGTTTGAACTGTCAGTGTAGCCTTCGATAATCTTACTCTGGAACTAACCCTATGCCTAGGCCTACATGCACTAAGCTTAGGGAAGCTTGAGATTCTCCATTAATTTGGGAAATTTACACTATGGCTTAATATCTTCAATATCACACCAATTAGTTGGGATCGCTTATATTCGATGAAAATAAAAGTCCAGTACGTCTATATTCAACAAAAAAGCTATTTATCAACACTTCATATGTCCTAAAATGGAAATAGGCTACTAGGCAAAGCTCAACGTCTGAAAACGGCCATTACTTGCGCCTCTCCCATGTAGGCCTAGACACTCAACACTGTTACGAAAACCAAATGTTCTTCAAGATTTCTTCCTACCTAATACATTTCGAGCCCAAATCCTGTTTCACTCGTAAATAAGAAAACAGGAACTATATAGACACATATAATTTAAGAATGAAGTAAAAGCTGGTAATTTACAGTCAGTTTTTGCCGGTTCCAACAGTAAATTTCCAAATGGATGCTTGAAAAACAAGGACTGGACTGAGCTTGGCACATTTCTTGTACCCCTCTACAGGAGAATGAAAACCTCGTTTTCTCATAACGCGCTTGTATAGCGGCCATATTTTACTTCCACCGCTGTGAAGATAACATTTCCCCGGTTTCAATTGTTTCCGGTTCCTTACAACTTTGTACAGCTGATATTCTACGTCTAGATGGCCGTGAAAGTTCAATATGGCTGCCTAGGGATGGCAAATTTGACAGTTCCTACTTCTAGGCTTAAAATGTTGAAGTTAGCCATACCTGCTGTGTAATTGGCGTAGGCCTATCGTACGACGTCGTGTAATGCATTTGTGTTGAATCGATGTCCAATGATATCCCTACTTACGCGATGTGTTGGAAATAGCGTAAAAACTAATAGCATTACTTAAAAATCAATTTCATTTTATTGTTCTTGGTAAGCTGTTGCCTGTCAGGCCCTACCTTTTAGCTAGGCTGAAGCCTGGCCCTTCGGCGAAGCACTATGGCTAATTGCAAGTTGACGCCTCATGAATTTATTCAAAATTCATTTTCGCCTATGGTAGCCGTCATGTGTAGTCCACTGGTGGACCAGGCTTGCCAAAAAAATAACCTATCTTTTGTTGAGATGATACAGCCTTTTTGCAAATTAGATGCTGAAGGTAAGTAAACTTATCCTTTGACACACTAAGCTAGGTTTGTGATGTATTGTAGGCATATAGTTTAGGCTTACACAATCATAAATGTATAAACAATCATAATCGCGTTGGTGCTCTTTTACAGCTTATATTCGTGAAGTATCCGGAACGCCTGTGCCTGTAAGAAATCTTCGGATCGCTATGGTTGACGTGAATTCACGCCCCCCACAGCCAACACTTGCCAGGAAGTTCTTGAATGAATCTGTTAGTTCATCGAATTCTGAAAAGAATTCCTCTATACAAGTTGGTAGCCAGAATATGGACATTCCTGCTACTGTACCCTGGTTTGAAGCATGGAGAGATACATTTCTTCAAGTTCAGTTTCCTTCAGACCACGAGTTCACCAAACATTACATTGCCTGTATCCTTTATTTAATACACCAGACAAACACAGCATATGTTGTAAGTTGAGCAAAATATTCGTTTTAAAAATAGGACTATCCGAAAGCTAAATTCACACCAGGGCTGCGTTTGGAAATATTAAACCTGAACTGTCTCTATTATACAGTTCTGATTGATTGTGAACCACCTGTTGAACATTGTAATCGTTATTCAACTCTAATTGCTTTTACCTGTTGATCATAGTACCTATTGGATTCAATGGATTTAGAAAAAAAAAAATTGTATGCACTAAATGACCTCGCTGTCGACGCGCCTTCAAACCCTAACGCCAACTAATATTTTCATTTTTTCTTTGCATCGGCTCATCCAATTTATCTGGAAGAATGCCATGATGTAAACATATCATTCTTCTGTTTCAATTTTGAGACCTGCATGGGGTAAACATTTCTCACCAGGGTGATTTAACAGGTAAATAATCATAGAACTTGAACCGTTCAAGATACAAAAGGAACAAAATTTAAGGGGACCCTGCTAGGGAGAACTAACATGTAAGCCTAAATATGGCAAACTTTGGAAACACATAGTACAGGCATGGCTGAATGAATTCATTTGAAATATTTTTAATTTAGCACCAAGTGTTAGCTATAAAATGATCCTTGATTATATCTTTGATATCATTATTTATTTTATTTCAAATTTTATATATATAGGACTACATGTCTGTGTGAAACCGAAATATCTAGGCTACTACGTTTTGATATATGTTTTTTTTTTAATTCCTAGTATACATGTCACACACTTGAATTACCGGTAAATTCATTTCATACAAAATACTAATAGCATTATGCAGAAAAAATCTCATGTCTCTAGCACAAATAGTTGTGAGACAATATGTTCCTCAAGTCATGAAATTGTTACCGGTATTCCTCGTAAACAAGTTTTTAAGTTGGAAGTCGAAATTTTAAATTTTAAACAATATTGTCAACATACAAGCATAGTATCAATATCAAACGACCTAATAGCCAACTTATAAAAGACAAAATGATCCATTTAAATCACTCAGCTAGCATAACCAGAGTAGCCAGAGTTACTATAGTTTGAAAATAAGTGATTGTCATTAGATAACTCCAGTAAAATTTCTCTCGTATAGCTATAGGACTAATAATTATTTTCATGACCAATTTTGGAATCAGAAAATTACAAAAAAAAAAAAAAACGACACGATTCCCTTAAGCCTACTCATGAGATCTACAATATTTGTCAAAAATACAAAGGGTTCAAATTTTATAATAACAAAATTGGAAAGAGCACTTGTATATTACAGTACCGTATATATTCTGTTGTTAATGGACAAAGTTAACATTGCCTATTTTAGAGACTGACAAAATGAAAGATATCAACATTTCTGTGTTTGGTTTACTCTCAATACCTATGCTGATAATGTCCAGATATATAGGCGCACCACATAAAAATGATGAAAATTGTTTTTATTGTAGGCCTACCGTACTTACATGTTCCACACTTTTGGAAACTGAAAGACTTTTATCCGTGGCAAAGAAGTATAGTCACAGACAGCTCATTCCTGGTGTCAAAGTTCGTTATTCTCATTTTGATATACTAAAATATTCCATAGATAGTTACGTACCGTACGTATTTATATCGGTGACAAGACCACCTTTATGTCTTCAGAACAACCAAGAGGTGCTGTTTCTAAATAGTCTTACTAACTCATCCTTAGCGTTAATTGGGAAACAACAATTGTGTAAGATCCAAAATTCTTGCTTCGCTATGCCTATAGGCCTACATCCAGGCAGTGTGCATGTTCACAAAATTAAATCCAGACCTCTTCAAAGATAATAGTCATCACAATCACTACTATAGGAGCTAGTAATTTGGCACACGAATAATGCCGGCTAAAAGCAACCTCAAGTGGAGTAATCCAAGCCAGTAGGAGACTCTTCAACCATCTACCACATGAAATGCAATGTATTTTAAAAGGACATTGAGAGAATATTCATTGCAGAACTCTCTCTACAGTTTGGAAGAATTCTTTCTTTGATACCATGTTTTTTTGTTTTTATATATGATTATGTGATTTTTTCGGATTTTTTTTATCTCTTGACCTATTGGTTGGTTTATGCATATTTTCTTATGTTGACAAACCATGAAGAAAAAAAAAGGATGTTGATAAGCATTTTTTACTACAACCTTAACCAAAATATTCAGGTATGTTCGTGGTGTCGTCAGCAGAAAGTAACGTTGCTGATGTACTGCAGCAGATGAGCCAGCAACTCCAGCAGATGCAAAACATGACGCCTGCTAAACTGCCCAAGTGGTTTTGCCCGAACGTTCTCAGATATTACGTTTTGTTGCACGACTCGGGAGATACGAACAGTGAGACGTTGGAGGTTGCTTTTAATACTATGAAAACTGCGTACGGAGCAACAAATTCGTTCTTACTCCAGATCAACTCGCGCCTGCCTGGACAGAACGAGGGTCAAAGTCATCTTCCCGATCCGTGGAGTCAGTTTCTTATTCGGCAGCATGACAACCAGGTGAGCCAACATTCTATTACAGTCAAGCTCAATGAAATGGTTTCAAGGGGGCATTGTAAGGGATTTTTTTAAATCATCGATTATTTTTATTACATTTATAGCGTAATGTTTTATCAATTGGATGCTTTCAGATGATTATTTGGATGATTAAGAAATATCAAATTATTCAAAGTGGTTCTATTTATATTTTTTTCATCTAGCACTTTGAAGGCCATTTCTCATACTTCAGTGCGATTTATTTCTGTGCTATTATTTTCAAATGCAGTTTTTCAAAATTTCATTTTTCTGATTTTTGGTACGTGAATCTCTGACACTATCATTCCAATTTGGAGTGATAATTTTTCACCACATGTAGACCCAGATATATAGGCCTAAGTAGTAAGTATTCCATGCTTGTGTAAAGATTTTTTTGTATCTATGTGAAATAACTTCGAGAGTAAACATTATATGCGGGTCTAAAAATGTAATTTGCTGGGTCATTTAAAAAAAAAAATTACAATTCTTGTTACCAATCCGTGTGTACTTATGTAACTAACCGTGAAATTTTTTTGCATGTAACTTTCATAGTTTGTGAGAAACAGGTACCAAAAGGGACCGAACAGGGACATTTAACATTAGGCTATCGCTATAGGCCTAGAACTTTCAATGTCTCATTAACTGTTCTAAAAAACTCTTTGAAAACAAAACTGTTCAGAAAAATCAATCACATGAAACTTTTGGAAAAATGTTTGAGAAACCGGTTTGAATACATGTAGGCCTAGTTGAATTTGTAAATGTATGTAACCAAACAAAACCTATTCCGGTTCAATCTAACCGAAATTCTAAATTTACAACGTTATTCGAACAGTGTTTTTCACAGACCTACAGTTTTTTACAAACATGTTTTTTTCAAACATGGGAAACGTGGGATCATCAAAGTGGGAACATCAAAGTGGGAAACGCTAGGTGTAAGAAGGAAGGCGGCCAGATTGGTAGCAATATATAAGGCATACAATGGAGGAAAGGCATGGAAAGATATCAGAGATCGGTTTGGACCACCTAGATTTATTATCAGGGTAGATCGTATAAGATAGAGAGAACGAGACAAATGAGGAAGGGGCTGAATTCATTGGTAGCCCAAGGAATTATTGAATGAAACTCGTTACCTCAGAAGGTATTTGCTGACTGGCCATCAGCAAAAACCTTCAGACAACGAGTTTTAGGTCTAGAGTTAGTGTTAGGTTAAGCTAATTAAGATTAATGTATGAGCATCAGACTTGTTCAATTTATTAATAAGACTATCGCTAAATTATGGATGGGACATTTACCACCGAATACTCATGTACTGTTGTTCATTGTATTGTACTGTATTCTAAGTTAAATAAAGATTTATTCATTCATTCATTTAGTGAACTCCCAAGGTCATTTCACAACGATTTCAGTGTTCATGATTTTTAGTTCTATCGTGCTCAGAGCCATCTCGGTTCATAAACATACGAGTCGCCCTCCGTAGCTCAGTCAGCTAAGGTACTAAACTCGATTTCCTTTGTTTTTGGGCATGAGTTGAAGTACCAAATAAGGCATGAGTTTCTGTAAACACTCTTTCACCTATCAATTATCAATTAATCGTTTCATTATTACCTGGTCATTTGTACCCTCATATAACCTAGCTGTTGGTGAGGTCGTTGAGCACCATTGGAAAAGCGATTCTTAACTGCATAAAACCTATGACTGAGTGTGTTAATTTCACGGTCTTCTATCCAATCTGCCGGAAATATTCAACGGATCTGATTGGTCCATCTTGAGCACGTAGGGTCTTCATTCAAATGAAATTGAATTATGTTAAATTGTAGGAGATGCTAAAATAAATAACATTAACCACAACCCTTATCTAGTCACAAACATGTCCTCAAAACAGAGGACAGAAGAGTTAGGTTATGATTGACACTTTTACCTGCTTAATTAGCAGTTGAACTGATCAAAGAGATATCCAACAATCATTACAGTTTGGTGAAACAAAAATATACCCGGGTACCAAAGGTATTGCTAGTTGATTCTAATCATTATCTTGGTGACAGGAGCTGAGCCACGACAGCAGTCCCCGTACGCCCGCCGACGTGGGCGGGGTCACAGGCATGCCGAGCCGACTGACGACGGACGGGAGCTGCGACATCGAGCCGAACGAACAACGACCCGTCGTCCTCGAGGTGGGCCAAGAGGCGGGCGAACAAGCAGCGGTAGCGGTCACTCTTCATCCACTCAGCCCTGATTCAGAGAGGTGAATAATAGGGTTGCCATTCTATGTCAAAAAGAGACGTCGATTGACCACTGATATAAATCGACTATCTAACTGATCGATAATCCAAAATTAAGGACCACACTAAGTGCAAATTAATGTTTATAGGCCTATTTAATATTCAAATATAAATTATTTTAATTAATTTGTATATTTTGGGGTGGTAATATCACCCTTGTGGTGCCCCATCCAAAGATCCCAACTTTCATCCTTAGCCTCTATTGAGGAACCATGATTTTGTATCAAGTTTTGATGTTGATGAAAAAAATTAAAACCTCATCCTGAAACTTGAATACACAGCATTCCTGACGGGCCGCACGCAACTTACAACAACGCGGACAGGAAAGGAGCCGTCGTGACGGTTTCGAGCCACATCAACGCCAACGTGTGGGCAGGTCAGACGCCTGCGGCTAGTCAGGGCGTCGACCACGGCGCTTGTCTCACTCCCGACGACCTGGAGATGTTGAGGACCATGATGCAGGAATTCGCAACGAAAGCTCTCTTGCCGTACGTGGAGAAACAGATTCAACAGTTCACTGACATGGTAAGTATGAGATGTGAAGAAAGATGATCAATTTATTATCTTTTTTTTTTTTTTCGGGGTTCAACTTCAGAACGACTTGCTCAGTAGGCCAGTTGTAGGTTTTTCCTGGAAAATGCAGTAAAAGTTTCGTTTCAATGATGTAATTTTGAGCATTACACGGATGTGAAATTGAAAATTCCTCAACTTTTCTTATCTTTAAAAGTCAAACAGTAGAGGAACTTGAATAATTTTATAATCAGGCAGTTGGCAACGTGAGTATGAAAACAAGGGTGGTTCCTCGATGTAAAAAGTGTATCGATTATCGTTTACATCATTGATAATTCTATACTAGGATGGTTTCGATGATCAAAAATATTGTACTGAAGAAATTTTTGGTTATCGTATTGTTTGAAAATGAAATTGATTGTAATTAAGCACTAATGAAAACCGTATATTGTAGTTTGAATGATGGTTACTGTAGAGACTAAAGGTTGGTAAGTAACTGCCCAATCCAGTGGGCCTTACTGAGTTACCGTAGTACCTACCATAAAAAACCCACTTAAGCTACCCACAAATGGGTAGCACAAACGCATCATCTTGATGCGTATTTTCTAAGTACAGTACTTGTTACTCTATTTAACAAATTATATGGCATATTTAAAAATTGTCATTATTTTCATAAAATGACATTCAGTCCTACTCAGACATACAGACATATTCAGACATACAATAGGCCTACTTCTCTCATAGGACTATCTATAACTTTTCTAGATATCATTTATTATTCTTCATCAGGCATATATATATATATATATATATATATGTAGGCCTACAAGTAGTTTTCTGTTGGTAATAATGTTTTTCAATTTTCTCTCTGTGATAATTAATCAAATCAAGGCATTAAAAAATCAGTTTGAATTCACTTGTACTGCACTTTCTTGTTATTACTTATATCAACATCAAAATCTTCATATAGGCCTATAATCGTTGTTTCCCAATTAAGGCTAGGGATGAATTAGTAACACCATTTTGAAGCATCATAACTTGGTTGTTTTAACTTTTATATTTCGAGATGGTCTTGTCACCGATATAAATAATCATCACTATAGACTATTTTGAATTAAAACAATGAACTTTCCATTGGAATGAAGTTTCCAAAAACACGGAACGGATTATAAGTATAAACCGTTTTGTTTCCAGATATCTAACCGTAAAGGTGTGAGCCGTTCGTTGTTTAGCGCCACAAAACGGTGGTTCGGCAACAACAAGCCTGGAGTGCCGGGCTCCAACGCACCGGTCAATGCTGTCATGTGAGTTACTGATTAGTGATTAGGTATTAATTTGCTGAGAGAATTTGCAAAGTGTTTTTTCAACCGTTATGCTAGAAAAACAACCTTTCAGTGACGAGAGCAGTGCTCTGAAAGTTGAGCTCGACCCAACTTTTTCTGCGTTACAGCTGGAAGTGGTTACTTTCCATCGTTAAAATACATGGTTCATCCACTACTTTCGGCGAGATAGGTCTCCCACTGCTAGGCCTAGGAAAAAGTTTGATATCCATCCCGATAGAAAAAGCAAAATGCTATCCACATTCATGGAAGGACAGCTGCTTTAGCCTAGTTTTGCCGTCATGACTCACATGTCGATCCGCTCCTTGTATTTGTGTATCGAACTTCATATAAAAAGAATCGATTATTGTATTGTATGGAAAAATGTAGATCGTAATCGATATGTCGATTATTGTTTGCAACCCTAATTATAATACACATTATCAGTGCAAATGTATGAATTGGGTAAAAGGCAAAGAAAGAACAGCAGCTTACCAAGGATTATAATTATAAACACTCATAATTAATTTGTAACACTTGGAGTTGGCTCACCCACATTGTGCGTTGCAGCTACACGAGCGACGCCCCCGAGTTGCAGCTGCGCCGGCTCGGCGACCTGTGCTTCATGTTCGGCCACTACACGCTGGCGTTCCAGGCATACCACTCCGCCAAGCGCGACTTCAGCGCCGACCAGGCGTGGCTGTACTACGCGGGCGCGCTCGAGATGGCTGCGTTAGCCGCGTTCATGCAGGGCGAGCCCACGCGCAAAGCGCAGGACTACATGGAAGAGGGCATCCTTACTTACCTCAACTCGTGCAAGTACGTTGATTTATTATGGTCAGAGGCAAGCATTTGGGGTGAATTGAAAACACAATTTTCGTTTTTAAATACCTAAAAGGGGTAAATTGGTGTTGAGTATTTTTACAAAAATTGTTTTTTATTGGTGAAATAGTATTTGCAGAGTTTGTTCACCTTTTTGATGAATTTTCACTGATTTTGGTGTATGGCCTTCTTTTATTTGGAAATGAGTAACAGTAAATACTGTAATTAGACTAATCACCATTAGGCCTATGTAGGCCTACTGTTATATTGAATTATTTATTCAAAACATTTAAATTATTTAAAACACTACCGTATTTACTCGCATATAAGTCGCATGTATACTTAAGAATTTGAGAGCTCAAAACAGGGGTGCGACTAATACGCGGGTGCGACTAATATGCGCGCACAAAATCTCCAAAATTGAAATTCAATGCATCAATTCACCTTTATTCATGAAAAGAAGCGTCATTTTCCTCAATCCAACCATCACTTTACAGAGCAACAGGACCTCTACTCTCAAGGCTTGGAAGCACACTGAGTCACTGACAAGAATGTTGCAATAGCAGGGACATCAGTAACAGCTGATCATGGGTGGGAGGCCCCTTAGCTAGCCCAAGACTGTGCATGAGCGCATTCTTTATGATGACAAAAAATATTTCCAAATTAAAAGCACAGTATTCTAAAGAGGCAATAAAGAAGTCAAATGTGATTTAAATAATATTTCCTCTCTAACAGCAACAGGGAAACAAACAAATGTCAAAAGCACATTCAAAGTACTGTATTTACACGCATAGAAGACGCACTTTTTTCCCATTTTCAAGTCATCAAAAAGTCACATGGGTCTTATAAAAGTAAGTGAGGAAAAAAGTGTCACATTTTGCGATATATTCAAGCGCGCTCTGAAAACTGTTTTTCTCTGATGTAAAAACATCGCAAAAACAGTTCCCGTGAAACAAGTCCAGTGTTAAAGCATAGGGCGAACCCACAATCGTCGTCAGATTGTATGCACGACCGGTCGTCGATATTAAAGCATACGGCAGACCCCCAATCGTCAATTGTCGGGATATAATATTGTCATAAATGTGTCAACAAACATACTCATAAAATATCCCTATGCCTTTTTCCTCCATTAGAGGTCAGGAGGTCAGACTCTGGATCATGTTACACTGAATACCAAGACAAACACTTTGACAGATCTGTTTATCATCAATCAACCATGCTTGCCTGAAAGTGTGCTATGGGTGATATCCGAGTCTATAAGGGGCTACTCTTTCAACACTATAGGATGGATAAAAATGAATCTAAACTTGGAATATATATTATCAATATTGTTTATTGTCTAATAGAGTGGATCTGGTGTAGGGTAAAAGGACTGGAACCTTCTTTTGTTATATGCATGTAAATCTTATATGTCCCTGGCTGTATTGAGGCCCCTCACAATGGTTTCTTACTCTCATATGGGTCTGGAATAGAGTGCTAAACATTTCAATCACCATGTATTTTTCACGTTGCTGGAGACTGTAGGTGCGACTTATACGACCATACAAAGGGTTTTTCAAAAAATGACTGTCAAAAACAGGGATGCGACTTATACGCGGGTGCGACTTATATGCGAGTAAATACGGTATATAAACAATTTGCGTTCATTGTAGAAACCCAAAATGCTTACCTCTTGATTATGGTTTTTATACAGTGTTAAACAGGTATTTCGAATTGTTGTTGAAGTGTGACACTTTCACAGATAGAAATATTTTTAGTATGACCATCTGACACAGTTGAAAACTGACACATTTTTCTGACAGCTTGATTCAGATGAAATTTTAAAATGGTACAGTTGACTGCATTGATATTGAGTAATTTGTTGTGTCGGCCAGAATGCCGCAGTTTGCTACGCGGGCTACGCTCCTGAGTACCGAGTGCCTGAAGGGGCGCGGCCTATACGGCGAGGCGGCCAAGCAGTTCATCCGGATGACGAGTGAGGACTCGGATCTGCGCAGCGCCCTCCTGCTCGAGCAGGCGTCGTACTGCTTCCTCAAGGCCACTCGCCCGCGGATGTCACGCAAGTACGCGTTCCACATCGTCCTTGCCGGGCACCGCTTCTCCAAGGCGGGGCAACGGAAACACTCCCTGCGGTGCTACCGACAGGTCAGTGAGAAGTTGACAGAAAACAAGTCTTCAACTAGAGTTTTATTGAGTTAGTTTGAAATGCTCTTAAGCCCAGTTTCACAAACAATAAATGTGTTGATTGAGCTTCTATAATTAGCATATAAACTTGTTAACTACATAACTGCAGGTCATAAAATCACCACCCTATCTCCTAGGCAGGGTTATTTTACGGTTTGCTCATATAGGCCCTACTTGTGTTTAGATGGCTTTCTATAATGTTTTTATCGGAAACAAATGGTTTTATTGTTTCGATACTTTGATACTTGATGTACAACAATGAATTAGCCGATATCACTGTCATTTAGTATTCAGAGCCTCGTCAATTTGAGACATGTAAGGAGTCAAGCCTAGAACAAGGCTCTTAAACAACAGCTGACTGTAGCATATTATTTTTGATACATTAGCATATTCTATTGACTATTGGCGAAAAAAGATTTAGATCTTAAATGCAACGTATTGGAAAGTGTAAGGTCGCCTGTATGCATCAACGGCCTTTTGGTCCCGTGTGGACACATATACGCCTCCATGGCAATCAAGCGGTTAATTAGTGGTTAATTACCCTCGGTTACCAATCAATGATATTCTTGTACCTTGATCTTGATTAGTTTCATCAACAAATATTTTTTTTCGTAAAAATCAGTCTCAGAAAACAAATGAACAAATAAGAAGAACGATTTTTTTTTGCCTCAATTTGGCATAACCCTGATTATTAAAAAGGGTAAAATTAATTGAAAACCTTCATTAATTGAAACTCTGATTGAAACTCAAATTTTGTTTTGCACAAATTTGCACAAATGTGTTGCCAAGTTTCAACCAACTTTTTGCTCTTGTTTGACCTGTTGAGCGCAAAAAAAAACAATTTGTTTGACTAAGATATAATTGAGTATTCGCTTCGCTCAACTGATTAACTTGTGAACTGCGTGTCGTCTCCAGGCGTACCAGGTGTACGAAGGCAAGAGCTGGAGCCTGGCGGAGGACCACATCCACTTCACCATCGGGCGGCAGGCAGCTAACCTGAGCCAAGTGAAGGAGGCGGCGACGGCGTTTGCCCACCTGCTGTCCGTCTCAAGCCGCCAGTCCACCACGCAGCAGGCGGCATTCCTCAGGGAATTCCTCGCCACGCAGAAGGTACGCCGACGAATGAAATCTTCCAATTTTATGTTTGATCCTTGGATTTCTCTAGGCGTCAGCAGTCTCGATAGGGCCAAAAGTTCCCGCCAGGGTGATTTCACAGTTGTAAGTTATCATTAAACTTCATCAGTGCAAGATACAAAATTAACAAATATATCACAAGATGCAGACAGTATTTGTTGAAAATGCTAATGACTCGAATTTATAAATACAACGGTGGAAAGATCAATTATATGTAACAGTGACACTTGACGAACCAGAACCAAACCTCAAAACAACCCGATTTTGTATTTTACACTTTCAAAGTTTCATGATCGTTCATATCTGTGAAATCCTCATGGTGGGTACATTTTGCCCTACGGAGACTTATGGCCCACATGTAAGGATCAGTTTTCCATCGAATTAATCGTGATCAAAACCATACTTGTCTTCAATTCATTATGGGCCCCAGTTGATAACTAAGTTTTCGTTTACAGTATTCAATAAGTTGTGTGGGATTTTGAGGGTAGCCGAGCACGTTCGACTGGCCAGCAAATGATTGGTTGAGAGCTGACGTACGAAAACGGGACAGCCATCGGTAAAAAACAGCACGGCAACTACACTTCACTTTTGTCTTTTTCGTACATTAACTAATAGTTAATAATTGATGCTCAACTAAGAATACATAAAACTAGCTCTTATAACAATTGTTTGATAATTATTAATTAATATATGTCCGTGGCAATCATATATTAATATGGCATAATCTTTCTTTTAATAAAGACGTTGGCCTATATCAATATTAGAGCCAGTTTTACGAACTGATCACTAAGTTTTCATTTGTTAATTATTAGTTGAGGTAAGAAAATAACATTGAATAACCAAGGGTGATGACAAGTCAATTCACTAATAATCATTCGATCCAACCGGCTCTCAATAAACTATATCTTATTGCGTTCTTTCCATTTCAGCAACTTCGAGATGACGAAAGTTCCACTAGTGATTACACGCTCCCCATTCTCCCGCTACCTCTAGCAGACAGCAACCGGCTGCGCGTTCTCCTCGGCTTCCTCCCCTTCCCCCCGTCAGACGGCGTCGTTCCCGCCACCGGTGTCAACTTCCAGGACGAGTGTAGTGACAGCACGACGTGGCCGCGGCTCGAGGAGATGCTGCTGGCCGAGGCGCAGGGCTCGCTGCCGATGGTTTTCAAGCCAACCGTCACGCTGTTCTCCAACAAGACCAACAATGCTAATAAGCCTGTCGGAGTTGTCGGTGGTGAGTAGCGGGATGTAACATTCGTCTTGAGAGTGAGTGTGAAAAATATCTTGAAAATACTTGAGATTCTATTTTTTCCCAGAACCTGTCAACGTTTGTCTGCAACTCGAGAATCCTCTGCACATCCCGCTGCCGCTGCAAAACGTCCGCCTGCTCTGGAGTTTTACGTCGGATGTCCGCATCGACAGCGAAGTTGACACGAAGGCTGCGGACGCGGTGGTAACGACGCGCTGCTTGGAGTCGCTGCTGCTGACGCCCGACTCCAGTCAAGAGGTAATGTACGCAGAACAATCGACAGTTCAATTCAGTTTCAATTCATTCAATTCACATGCTACATTTGAATAACATACATTTGTTGGAAACAATACCGTAAAATACGGCTCAATTGAAATATAGACATGAAAGATATATATCAATTTCATTAGCAAGCATACTTGCGGTACATAAGGCCTACTATCCTCATACATTTGATATTAAATAAATTGAATAAACAATAGTAAAATATAATTTAGGCTACGTGAACGGACTATTAGGGCATGCAGAATAGAAAATAATAATGTGAAGCTCTCGTAAGAACATAATTTCCTGACTAATATTTGATCACACTGAGTACAAATACAGTATTGTATTGATATGATATCTGTGATTTCAGTATTTATTTGAATGTTGTTTGCAGGTGATACTGAGCGTGACGCCCAAGTGTGTTGGCGAGCTGCAGATATTGGGGGTGTCGTACAGCCTGACCAGTCTGCCGGCCGAGTCGAGCGGAGACCAGCCCATTGCACTGTCTGTACCCGGCAAGCAGGTGTTCAGCGTCAAGCCACCGCGGCCCAAGACGGCCAACGAGAAGGTGGCTCCGGACAGACGGCTTGAGATCACCGTTCTAGAGGCGGCGCCGTGCTTACAGGTAGGGAGGCGTACTCGTTCACTCGAAACATGATGGACCCAAATATACTCGTTTTGAGTCATTATAAGTTTGATTTATGAAAAATTTTAAATATTAAGATTTAAGAGTGCGCAAGAATCGATTTAGGGGAATGTCAGTTTTCTGTGATAACTTTTGAACGATGTGAGATATCGAAAGTTCTACTACTAAGGAAACACAGATATGTTAATGGAGCACAAAAAATTGAAAAACAAAATCTCACCCATATACTTTATAGATAGATCTCACTCATCGTACAACGCATATTCTGCGTGTGTCTAGTATTAGATTGTCGTGGTAGGTTGCTCTTGTAGCAAACACTATCTAATCAAAGTCCTAGCAGATTGGAGCTAGCTAGACCTAGCTCGTAAATTCAAGTGGTTTATTTGGTAAGAGATCTTTGTACACGTACTGTTATGTCGTACCGTAATTTCACTGTAACGAGTAACTGTGTGTTCTTCGTAGATAACGTTCAGAGGGTTCAACACGGAGATGCTAGGCGGCGAGCTTCAGCTGGTGACCGTGTCCTTGACCAACGTAGGCCGTACGGGTCTGAGGGCCGTGCACGCGGGCTGGTGGCCGGCCGAGCTTCTATCGCTGGGCGAGCCGGCGCAGCGAGACGCGGGTCTGCGCAACAGGGGCCACCGCGTCACGCGCATCGTACTGCCCGGATCAGGCGTGCTCGGGCCCGGCCAGAGCCACGACGTGCCCATGTGGCTGAGGGCGCCAGATGCCGTCGGACCGACCACCATCGACATGCTCTTCTACTACGAGAGCTTGGATGGACGGACCATGCCGAGGTGCGAATGAGTGCGATGGATTTTCCTTACTAAATGCGCTCATTATGTCGCCTCTCCCCACTTGTTTCCTTTTATTAGATGAGCGTAGCGAAGATTTTCATTCCATATACCGAAAAATTTTGGGCTTGGTTTTTATGTTTTTTTTTTTTTTTTTTTTTTTTTTTTTTTTTTTTTGTTTTTTTGTGTGTAATTTTGTACGCGGCATACAGGTCAGGAAAAAGTTTCAATCAACTCGAAACTTTTTTTACAAATTGGTGTTATACCAGAATAGGTTGGGATTGTTTTTCAGAAAAATCGGTCAAACGGATTTTCCGGAAAAAAATCGGAAAGTATGGAAATTCCCCATAAGAATAGGCCAGGGGAGAAATACTTGGAATTTTATTTTTTTCAAAAGCTCTCAAATTTATACTGAGTGTGGAAAGATCTATCATACCTATTTTAAGCAATTTATGGAACAATCGGATGTGAAATAACGAAGAAAACGCATTTTTAAGGTACTTTTTTACACATCAATAAAAGCAATTAAGAAAGCAATTAAGGAACTATTAAATATGAGCAACAAGTGTCACCAATAAATTAAAACGTTTAAAATCTGTGATGTATATGAAGAAGGCACTGGTTTGATTGTTTGGAAACCAAGGTCCATATACCAACAGACGGCCGCGGTTTTTAAACCTTTGAAGTGATCCATGGCCTGTATGTGTACATTGAGCTGACAAAATGTTCTTAATTCTACATTTCCATACTTCTAAGCTCATCTCACAACGCATATAAGGCGTTTCCCTAGTTAAAGGACATGTTACTTGACCCTGAAACTAGAGTTTTAACGAATAATGACAATAATTATTTCGCTGATTTTAGAGAAAACTGGAAATCATCATCTCAATTTTAGAAATTTTAATTCGTTCAACTGTCCTCCAGGACTCGGCGCTTTTTCTGAGTCGTAATGTAGACATTACATTCATGTTTATATTTCTATACAGAATCGGTAATGCGTACAACATGACTCATGGTCTCTGAAGGGCAGAAAAAAATAATTTGAATTCTGGAATTGAGAAGATGATTTCTAGTCTTCTCTAAAATCAGGGAAAAAACTCATTATTTGCTAAAATATAGTCTCAGGATTGTGATGTCCTTCAATTTTTTTTATTGGGCTACAAAAGTATCCATTTCGAATACCAAAATGATCATCCTACACCCAGTTGGAGGAGTTATTCACTTACGTCACGTTTCTGTTCAGGTACCGGCTCGTGCGTCACTCGTGCTCCCTGTCGGTGCTGCCTTCAATCCAGTCAACGGTGGTGGCCAATCGGA
This sequence comes from Brachyptera putata, assembly GCA_907164805.1. Taxonomy (NCBI): domain Eukaryota; kingdom Metazoa; phylum Arthropoda; class Insecta; order Plecoptera; family Taeniopterygidae; genus Brachyptera; species Brachyptera putata. Next base: position 7,668,807 of record OU015462.1, on the reverse strand, counting down.
GCGACGCGATCAGCCAGCGTAGCAGCGAGGAGGTTTTGAACCTCATGATGAGCATCAAGAACAACAATCGCGTGCAAGATCCAGTTGCGACGGAAGTCTCCGTCCTGCAGCTTGCGCTGGCAAGCGAGGTCTGGCGGCTCACAGACCAAGTGGTCGTGCCTCAAGGTAAGCTTGTGTTTCAAGGTAAGCTTGTGGTTGTGTTTAACATGAAGTGCGTGCTAGATCCTGTCATGACGGAAGTCTCCGTCTTGCAGCCTGCGCTGGCTCAGTGAAGCTTGTGCCTCAGGGTATGCTTTTGCTTCTTGAGTTATAGACCGGTAGTACATGAGGCTCTCTTTGTTGGAGGGTGTAATCGTGGATATTATGGCAGCCGCTATTCATCGTACCATTAGTCTATGTCTCCACATGTGGACGTTGTTGTTACGCAGAGCCTAAAATAACCCAAATAACCGCATCTAAATAATTTAATGAACCTAACCCATCAAAACTAACATGAACATAAAATTTAATATAACCCAACAAACATCCTAAACTAATTCAATCTTGACTTGTACCAGTGTAAACCTTACTTCCAGTCTAATGAATAGGCACTTTGGGTCTCAAGTGGTTGGATGTAGTTGGAGGAAGGGGTGTAACTATGTGATGTAGGGTGAAATCAAAACAATTTGGAATGGGTGCAGAATGACTGGCTAGATAGGATGATGTAGCTTGCAAATGAGGAATAAGAAATGATCTAACCTTATGCAAATGCATGAAATGAAACTGATTCAGCTCATTTACATATTTCAGCTGTAAACCTTCATTCCCAAGAAATGGTGCATCTCATGGTTAAAGCTCAGCGGCTAACTGACGGTAAGAACATCTTCTCTCACGTCCAGATGGGTGACAGCAACGATCAGCTGTCGCCAGTTAACTCCAGCCCGTACTTGGACTTCTTCAACCGTCGGATCGAGCTGTCGGAATCGTCCGATCACGCGCCCTCGCATCACGCGCAGACTGTCGACAGCCGGGACGTCAGCTTCAAGGAAATCAAGACCACGCTCAAGGTCGACGCTACGCTTATAATGAGATGGAAGGTGAGTACATGTTCGCTGATGTGTTGATGCCGTGGCCGCGAAAATCTTGACGCTTTGTTGGACGTGTTGGACATTCTGCTAATCGATGCGGCTTGCGCAACGAAATGTGAACAAAATTCAACATTTTCTACCTTAAGAGTGCATGGGAGTGGATTCAGTGAAATCTTTTTTTGATGATAACTTTTGAACGTATGAGATATCAAAATTCTGACAACAGAAACACAGATAACACAGAGGCTTCAAGACATATAATTTATAGCTATTCAACTCATCACCTATATTTTCTGAGGAGCAGTAAAAGTCCTTGTAGAAGCACAGCCAATTCCCCATCAGTGATGGGGTGACTTATCAGTATCTTCAGTGGCGGCCGGTGACTTGAACAATGGGGGGTGCCGCAGTTAGATAAAAGATATCATACACAAAACTACGGAGCCACAGAACAATGGGTGTAGAGCCTCGAAGGGTGACATTTTCTACGTCTCCAACAAAAACGCAAATTTCCTCGTTTTACATCCACATTTAGATCCGAATATTCATTCATATTATAATAACTCAAGTACCATCCGTTTAGCTTGTCAGCGTAGATCGGATGAAGAATACTATCTGAAATTTAATAATGTATTCACGCAAATGGTATGAAGTATTTATTAGCAGAATCAAATCAACTGTAATAAACATATATTACATGGTCTATTAAAATGTATTTTATTGCGTTTGCATAAGTACCGGTAGTTACGACTTACGATAATGTCATTCGATTGTGACATACAAATTGAAATAATCTTCCATGAGCAAAATGGAAAATGATCTTATAAATTAGGAGCTTTCGTATTTTGCGACAGCCGAAACAAGTGAAATGATACGATAATATGAACGTCCAGGAATGAATGGGGGCATAATTTATGACATCTAAGACAGAGATGTCAACATATAATAATACATATGGTAATCATAATATAATATATTGCATGTATATAATACATTTGCCGAGTGACCGAGTGGCTCGAAACACTCCTCCGTTAGTATAGTAAATGAGTACGAAACTCTATCGAGAGCTGGGAGTCGTGAGTGTGCGGTGTTCCGAGTATTTCAAATTCGGTACTCGGCAGTGGTCGGGCAAGTTCGAGCTTGCCAGAGATACGAGCAATGCAGCACACATTTAGGCTTTAACTCTTGCAATTCTTCCTTCACCACGCTTTCCCTTGGCCATCCTACTACAATTTGCTTCGCGCAACCAAACATGCAGTACGTAGGATGTACGAAACATTGCCTAGCGTTGCTGCTGCAGGCGTTCAGTGGCGCGTGGTTTTCATGATGCATTTGAAGCCGCAGACGTTTAACCATGAATAATAACGTTTTTGTTTTGCAAATATATTTTTTGAAAACTGTATTTTGTCAACAATGATGGCTTTATATAAAACATACTACGAAATGGAAGAAATGATGTATTCAATGTAAATTGATCAAAAAATAGCAAAGCATCCGGCAAACCGTAGGGAGTGCTGCCATTCTGCAGTACTTACACACGAGCCGCCACTGAGTATCTTCACATCATGTGAGCGTTTAGAGGTAGACTGATTGGTATTGTAGGCCTACCCCAAGTAAAAAATCAGCTCCTTTGATTGCTTGGTAATTATTATGTTATATGACATTTGTGGGCGGGCCTGTCATCACTAGTCGTCGGTTATTCAATGTTTTCTGATTCTCTCGTTTTCCCCAACCAAAATTACTTGTTTTGTAAATCGTTATTGTGTTGGGCTTGGACTCAGTGACCGGATTGAATTTTGATTTGTGTTTCTAACCTAAGGTACCCTGCTTGCTCAAACGTATGAACTATGAACCATAAATGACCAAATCTTCTGACAGATGTCTTCAGTATGATGACGGTAATTCAGTATGATTAGTTTAATGTGAATTATAATGTAATCAACTTACAATCTATAATCAACTTACAATCTATAACCTTTATTGGGGAACAGTGATTTTGTATTAAGTTCCGATGTTAATCAAAAGCTACCCGTCAAACTCAGTCAACCGAAGCTCTGCCTTGGAAACTGAAGACAAGTCGGCCTTTGGTTCAAGTCCTGCGTTGTCTTTCCTCTATCACCCACTCGTTCGTACCCCCAATAATCCACCTGTTGGTGGGGTCGTTGAGCAAGCAATAACGTGAACCGGTAACTTGCACAGGCGACTGTTACGGACGGCGAAGGCAAGACCCGAGTGGCGGTCGGCCAGCACCACCTGACGGTCGACCGGGTGGGCGTGACTGCGTCGTGTCCGCCGACGTACGGCGCCGTCGTCTCGCAGCTGCCGGAGCCGAACGGATCGCTGAAGATCTTCGGTCCAGACGCCGAGCCGGCGCTCAACGTCAGCCTGGCCGACAAGTACACGCCGTTCGACGTCTTGCAGAAACTAGTCACGTGCAGCGTCCAGCATGCGCCCAGCATCTCACACGACTTCCAGCACACCAGGTATGGCGTTGGTTATTATCTGTTTTGTTCGTCGATTGCAAGGGGTGTGGGAGTTTGAGAATTTATGTTCGAGTTTGAGAGATCGTCGTCAGTTTCGAGGAGGAACTCAAGAAAATAATTGTCTTTGAGCTTGTAAGCCTACTAATATCGAGTTTGCACGTGGTTTTTCAACGGTTATTGAAAGAAGTAATGAAAAATACCTTGATTGGGCTACACGTTTTTTTTCCATCTCAAAATCAACCTTGAAATTTTCGAATCTAACTGAATATGACCTCGGCCTTGAAACTTTTAGAGGTGTGCGATGCATATCCTTTCCGCAGAAAGACGTGCTCAATATTGAATATCTTACTAGGACTTTTTATCGCTGTCACGCTGTAACCGCTGTCACTTTTCTCGTCATCTATCGTCTTCTTTTCTTTGTTATTGTAATGGGTATTTTTGAAATTTCTAAAATTCATAAAAATAAAAGTTACCACCCGATAATGCCACAAAACTATACAGACCTAAGTTAGATGAGGAACCATATTGAAAAAGAGTTTGAAGTTGATAGCTGTAGCCGTTTGACCTGTGGAAAACCGACAAAAAACATGAAAAAAAATCAGTATGTCAAATTGAATCCTCGCTAAAGCTCGTCTAATTAGTTCTATTAGGCCTACTAATTTCTCAAGGAAAATATAGGGCCTACATCAAAAAGGGGCTATAAATATTAAATAGTAGGCCTATAACAATTAGGGCCTACAAATGACATTTTTGGGATATGCTTTGTTGATATTTGCGATTTTTCATTTATTTAACTGACTATAATATATGTCATGGTGGGCTGCAGGTTGTGCACCACTGGACTATGTACAGCCTATAGGCCTACCTATGTGAGGTGATGGATAAATACTATATGGTTGACACTCTTTATCATTCTAATTTAAAATGTAGGCTTATTTATTGGACTAAATTATTTATTTGTTCACTTGAATAAATAAATATTTACTTGATTTTGTTACAGGATATGCATTGTACCAGTAAGACTTCAGCTACAGAACTGTTCAGACAGCCGTCTTGTGGTCAGAGTCAACACTTTGGGAAATAGCAGGTAACTGAACTGTCCTGCCCATTCACCTGCTCATATAACTAGCCTTACCAAACTGTCATCCTTCAACTACAGCCTAAAATCTTGTATACCCATACTTCAGAACCCCTTTCTTTGAATTTCTCCTTTCAAAGCGACACAACACAACCATTTTATTATTTCAATTAGCCTGTCTCTTTCTGTCTACTCATGGGTCCAGACCAACTTCGGACCGTCTTGGTCGAGTGGAAGCCTTTTGGTGACCGGAGTTTATGGAGAGAGTACTGAACCTTACATTTGCATTTTTATTTTATTTTATTTTGTTCTCTTGTCACTCTTCTCTTTATCTATCGTCTTCTTCTCTTTTATATCATCTTATCTTACTTGTCTAGCTCTTTCTATCCCGCTCCCCCCTCCATATGCTTGAAACATCCGCAAACGTAGACAACTATGGCAAAGTACACGGACATGAACATAGGCACAAAATTACCTCGCTGTCGACGCGCCTGCAAACCCTAACAATAAAAAAAATAAAAAATATGTAAATTTTTGGTTTCAAGTTTCAATTTTATTGTACCGTACCTAAAAATTGTTGGTGTCGTCTTGCGTTGTGGGATCAGCTTCTATCTTCACATTTTCCAGTAGCACGTCCTCGAACAAGAACCAATTATACTCGCCCCATTCCTCGGGCGCGTTCCGCTGGGTGACTCTGGCGGGCGCGTGGGTCGAAGTCGAGCCCCACGGACACGGCTCCGTGTGCCTCTCGGCCGCCTTGGCTGCGCCCGGCACGTACGACCTCGGGGCCAGACTCGAAGTCAACTGCCGCGTCCATGGCTCGCCCGAATCCGACACGGTTACGCAAACCTGCCGTGTCGAGTCTTCGCTCGTCGTCAACAACGCCGTCAAGTCGTAGTAGGCCGGTCGAACCGAGCGACGGCCAGATGACGAGTGATCGAGGAGTCGATTTAGTGAATTATTAATTTTTTGGTGATAACTCTCAAACGTTATTATTAGATATCGAAACTCTAATATGGGAGGAACACTGAATGTTTTTAATACCTTCCATATGATGGGAAATAAAATTATGAACCGTGACTGACATATTCACAGGTACACCTATAGTGCTTCAGAATTTGTTTTTTTCGCTGTGTACATGTGAAAATCATGCGATGTACGTTTGATTTACCTATACTATCTCGAAGTTACTGCAAATATCTGTGGTTTCCCAGTACTATAATTTAATATACAATTGAAAGTTATCACCAGAAAACTGATATTTTGCTAAATGTCACCCATGCACTTTTAAGAGAGAGGTAATTGTAAATATTTATATTTATTATCGTACTGGTCTATGTACATATTTGATAGTCTATGAAATTGTACTAGTTAATCAATTGAATTTTGGCGTATGCTTTTTGCATTTAATTGAAAGTTGCTACGTAATGAACTCTTTCAGTTTACAAACATCTTTGGTTTTCATGTTGATTGATTATGGCCAAGTAATTAGTGTGTGCACCTTTACGTAGGTCAATTCACCTTGGACTCTCAGTTTATACTCTAAAGAGAATTTGACTATTTCAACTAGGTACATTAACTAATATTGTATTTGTTTAAATCAATGGTCCAGTAGCGGTACTAAGTAAGCTAGACCGATTGGTCATCAATGGACCGAACGTTGAGGTCAGTTAGTACTGCAGTAGAACTTCTTTACTAGATTTAAAATCTCAGCAAGTTTTATTTTTTTATCTTACCCATGTGCTCCTTCATGTTTGATAGTTACCGTACATTAGTGAGTATTTCACTTCAGTTATCTTTTTCAGTCCTCTGAAAAACGTAGGCCTACTATAAGAGGTGCCACTATATCGTTATTGGCAAAAGAGGCGGTATCCATTTCCAACTTTATAGTGTGTGATAAAAATGGTAGTACCAGATTGGGGGTTTATAACAATACAGTAAACCCTCGTTAATCCGAAATTGAAGAAGGAAACTGAATGGTCACCAAAGAATTCCACATTTTTGAAATTAGTTGTTTTGAAAGTGGCACAGAACAAGTGGAATACTGTAATTCGTGTGTTGATGGATTAGTGCCATATTTGTTATTTACCATCGGCCTACAGAGAAAGGTGAAGGGGCTCACCCCAGTTTGAAGAAACATCTTATAGCCTATAGGTACCAATTTGCTGACTGAAATTGTTTGCCAGAAGAGTCAATAAAGCTAGGCCGAGGCGTACTAATCGCACATGCTGAAATGGGCAAGTGCTGCAATGTTTGGTAAAGTACTTGCACGCAGAGCGATAGAATGAGATATGATGTAATGTAATTTCTCGAAAGACCATCCTGTGTCATCGCGTCGGCACTTTCACAAAAAAGTTATATCGGGACAAAAATTTTGTCAAACAAATAATTTCTTTGCAACTAATGTCACCAAAAAATGCCAACATTGCAGGACAGATTGGCTTCTTGCAAATTCAATCCAAACTTTCAAATCGATTGTTTTGAATTTAAAAACAATATAGATAGGCCTACGACAGTTGTTTTGAATTTTACTCCATTTTCAGGAGGTGATGTATTAGTTAACTGTTTGAAGATGTAATATTAGACAAATAAACTCTGTCTCTCCTGGTGCTGTTAGCCTGTACTGCTATGCTACTAGCTTAATCAACTGCTCACATTGCCATTAAGTTACGGTATATATGAGAATAAACGTCGACGGTGTTGAAGCAGAGGGTCTAAGCGATACTTTTCACCAATTATTGTTTATACTCCGAACAACTCAATGGTAAGCTATTCATTAACAAATAAGGAACTACGTACCACCAAATAGTTAGTTTTTATGATTTTGAAATATACATGTTGGCTTATGAGTGACAGACTACCACATTGCTTTTGGCATAATAAACTTGGATTATTTGTAATAACTATCTTACCAATGGACACGTAAATCATGCTATTTTTGATGCAGACTCTCTATTTTGCCTTTCCGATTTTATGCACAAGAAAGTTGTAAAGTAGGCCCCTATACAATTACGACTCAACATTGGACGCGTAGTGCAATATATGAGAAGCTAGTATAACTTGTACCGCGGTAAAAGTACACGTTTGGTTTTCAATATAGAGCTGGTTGCAAAGCTGTGGAACACTGTTGCCTATCCATCGGTACGATAGCTATAATCCAAGCGCTTGGCACTGATATAATTGAGGGCATAAGTTACACGCACCTATGTTCCTAGATGGTAATGAAAAATGGGATGCATGGTGAATACACAGTCTTGTTGATCGTGCATGAAAAGTCGAACAGGAACTGTGAACATTTCATTTCAATTGATCAATATCAGATTGATTCATACTCCCATAGCGAGTACAGAAATGGTGCTAAGGACCCACATCGTTCTGCTTTAACACCATCAATATGGTTACTGAATTAAGTCTAGTTATTGTTTTTTGTTACAACCAATATCTATAGTGTAATCTCTAAACTGATTAATGTGCAATCTATATCTATAGTTGTATATATATATATATACAGTATATATATATGTATATATACAGGGGCGTCGGAACGTTTTCAAAGTAGGGGGGGGCAAGCTCAAAAATTGCGACCCGCGGAGGAAGGAAGTATGGGGTGCCACACATTCAATAACATTTGGGTATTTTTCAGGATAGAAGGACAAAATACTGAGAATACCAAGATGGGGAGGGGGGATCTCAGTTTGGAAAAGAAAATGCCATATAAGAACAGTTGTACAAAGGCCAGTTAACGCGAAGCATGCGACCCGCGGGGGGGCAATGGGGAAGAACCCCCTCTGGCCCCACAGGGAATTTTTTTAAATTACCCTTTTTTAACACGATTTAACGTGTTTCAGATAAGATTTAGATGACAAAATTATTTGTTTTGAAGAACTAGATGTGCCCAACTGATATTTGCCAAACATAGTTATTGCAACTGCAGGGTCAGTCTGGCTCATTTTAGCGCCACGGGCAAGGACTAAATTATGAGCCCCAAAAACTATATGCGCATAGTGAAAGTGAAAGCGAGTGAGGGAGGAATCAAGCCCCGCAGGGAAATTTTTGTGAATTCATCTTTTTAATTGCGATTCTACGGGTTTGGGAATTGGACGAAATTTCTGGAATTCATGAATTCTTTAGTGTGGTAAGAGCTAGTTTTGCTGAATGGCTGATCCAAGAAAAATCTATGTCTTTCGATAACAATGCTGTTCGAATGATAACATTTTCTCCACCCAATAATGCACAAGTAAAATAGAATACGATTTATGACATATTATTATTAATAGAATGTTACAAATGTGCGCCGATAGCGCCCCTTAAATTTGACGCCCCTGGCAGTCACCGAACGACCCTTATTGGAAGTTCCCTTTTTCCATTTCATTGTATTGTCATTGTTACGACTGTTCGAATTTTGGAAATTTACAAAATTTACAAAAATTGTGATGAATAATTTATATCTGAAAGAAGCACTGCCGGTAGGGTTGTTTGTTGATTTCTGATATAACTAATAACTACTTACCAGAGCTATCATTCCAAAACAGTACACCAAATTCCTTTAAATCACACCTTTTTTAATATGGTTCAACGTGTTCCAGATGAGATTTAGATGCAAAAATCAATTTTCTCCTAAAACTGAAGGTGCCCATCTGATATTTGATTTTCTATGCAATGTGAAATATGAATCTATGTACGATTTGATCTATCTAAATAGGTCTACATCTTTCCTTCTTACGCTTTCTTTCTTTTTTTTTCTTACTTTCCTTCTCTCTTCCTTCTTTTTTTCGTCTTTTCTATTTCTCGTCTTTTCATTTTTTTTGCAAGACCTTTTTCTTGCCCCCCCTTGCCCCCCCCTGGCCGAAAGTTGGGGGGGGCATTGCCCCCCCTGCCCCCCCCGGTTCCGACGCCAGTGTATATATATATATATATATATACATATATATATACATATATATATATATATATATATATATATATATATATATATATATATATATATATATATGTATGTAGGCCTAGTTATACGTATATACCGGTCCGTATATATTATTACCCTGGTTTCACGAATAATATGATTATTATTATATGTATATTTTAGTAATTAGACTGCATTACTGTGAAGGAAAAATAAATGTCACAATGACAGTGATATTCTTGGAAAAATAGTCTATTATTAAAATTGTATAAAATCAAAATGTTTTATCTTGTACATATTAGTATTGCCATTAAATATTAATACATTGTTGAATTCTTCCTTGTTGAATTGTTAATACTTCCTTGGTCAATTTGGAACTCCATACATAATTCCTGTACCTATGAACTCTTAACTTCAATGTATTATTTTGGTTAGACTACTTTCAATAAAACAATGTTCAAGCTGCCCTCCATGGCACAAGACAACTGAGGCACTGCTTTAGAAACCGAAGTCCCCTTTGGGCGGATGTTTGAGTCCTACACACATAAGGCATGGTTACTTGCCAACATCCTTTCACTTAGCATCAGTGTTCATGGTGTCATTATCTCCTGATCATTCGTACCCCCGAATAACCCAGCTGTTGTGGCGGGGCGTTGGTAAAAAAATCGTAAAATAAAAGTAATATTTTAAATTATGAATCTTCTAAGAGGTGAAGCAGCCATAGAATTGACTACTAGTGATTTTCCTGCTCACCTTTTATCTCAAAATATCACATCCAATTTTGTGATGTGATTTGGAAATGACCACTCTGGGTCTTACATCTTGTAAGATAATACATAAGATAAGATTGTCTTTGTTATCACGAGATCCACACTATACACCAAAGTAAAGGATTCACAGATACATATGCGGATCGTGTGCATATACTATACACTAACTATGTTGGAATAGATCTAGGTGGCCGAGTAATAAGCCACGCCCTTTCACTATAGTTGTTATATAGGGTAGGAAAAGGAAATGGCATACCAACATTAATGCAAATATGATGATAAAGATAAGTAAGGCTTTTAATACTTCTTTGGGATAAGCAATGAAGTATGCACACATCAGTGTGAAGTTATTGTGCAATGGCGAGGAGTGTTTGGTCGTGGCTAAATAAGCCTAGCCTTTATACCGAATGGTACGAGAATGGAACTATTCCAGTATTCAAGCTGAGACTGAGAGCCCACTTAAGGAGAACCCACCCATAGCGTAATATTTTCAGTGACAACGTAAAATATAAACAATTATATGTAGTGTCTTTTCCGTCTTGACTTATTGTAGTGAAACTGCTTCATAGCATTTAGAGAAGTATCTTCTATAACACTGTCGATCGTCGCCGATAATAAACATTCACATTATGTTATGTGTTATTTGTTTGTAATGGTACGCGGTGAGGTAAAAATCAATGGCAAAATATTGAGTCTTACTGTTACATAGTGTTGCATATTATACAATTTGAGTACTTTAGCAATATCGTCAAATCTGCATCTGCTGCATGTATTTACAACTTTTTATCTTGCACTGTTGAAGTTTTATGATCTTTTACATCTGTGAAATTCCCCTGGCGGGAACCTTTATGTCCTAAGGAGACTGGGGGTGCCTTAATTACGTTACACTTTTTTTTTCAGGCTATTTCTCTATATCCTCCCCCCCCCTGATTTTCCTGGGGGGTGATCACCCCACCCACTTGTGTCATAATATATATGACTATCGATCCAGCCATTGAGCAATAGTGCTATCAAGTGATTGGTCTGTCTTATCAGATGAGAGATAGCATGGACTGAAGAGAGAGATAGCAAATACACTCCACCTGCAGGGGATTCCTCTGGGTGAATTCTCTGTGAAAATCCCTTTGAGGTATCTCTGAGCTACAGTACTATATAAAGAGAATGGAGTCAACACATGGGTTCAATTCACAACAAGTGTTTGGAAAATTGAGGTACGTATAGTAACTATATTTAACTGGTTCAATTGGACATTCTAGACCTACTCTCTATTATCAATCTATATTTTACTACTGCAATAAAATATCAAGTTTCTTCAACTATCCAATGGTAACATCTTAATTCTTGAGATGGTAATATTCTCCTCAACCTGTCAACAAAATTATATTAATTGCACTGATTTTTTTTTAAAAATAACATCGAAACTTGATACAAAATCATTGTTCCCCTGCCAAGGCTAAGGATGAAAGTAGGATGGTTTGTACGGGGCACCACAAGGGCGATCTTACCACCCCATTTTATTATTATTTCAAATTAAAAGCAATGAACTTTCACAGCAGGTGTACGCTGTCTGTGACCACACTTTCTTCGCCGCAGATAAAAGTATATGAATATGATAGATATGGTGCATTTTAGTGCAATTAGTAGTGTAATACAAATTGTATTGATGAGATCGAAATTATCATATTTAACTTCAAAAATGATGTAAACATTAGATGAATAGTCACATGCTGTTCCAGTATTATTAATAGTGATTTCAAAGTCTACCCGCAAAATTGTGGTAAGTGTACCCACAATTCACCTGTGGAGCAATCGTGCCTGGATCTGTTTTGGAGGGAAAGGTAACGTCCGTACTACGCCTTACGCGACGTTTAAAGAGAAGATAATTCGGCCCTCGATAGTTTTACTATTACAATTGTTTAATTGGATATTGTAAGGAACTTACTTATTGGGTCAAAGATGATAAAGAGTGTTAAAACAGTTTGTTTATTCGATTACATTTAGTGACTTCTATTCTCTCCTTCCCTTTCAAAACTTCGCCAACTACAGGCCTAGGCCTACTATCATGATAGGTTAGCTTTGTGCATGTGAAGATCTATAATGTGAACGAATTTGGTTCCTCTAGATTGGAGGAATAGCTCATCAGCTGCTTCAGATCCATAGTTCATTTTCATCTTATTTATTTTATAGGTGGTGTGATCAGAAGGTGTTTGAGCACATTTATGCAAGCAATGACATCACCAAAGAAAATCGGTCCAACGCGACCTTTTACTGTATTCGTTGAAGGTAACATTGGCAGCGGTAAAACATCATTCCTGAAGCATTTTTCTAAATCTGATGTCTGTGTTTTATCTGAACCTGTTGAGCTATGGAGGGATGTGGAAAATCATAACCTACTTGTGAGTATAATAGCCTGCTGAAATGTACAATTGTGTTATAGGCCTATATTATTACTGGGAAGAGTCCCGTCTCTGGTCATTGAGTAAATAAATATCCTTAGAGACTACTTTGTCTATGCCCTGGTATGTGGCTATTCATCATATAAGGCTATTTCATAAAAAATCATCAGTGTGTTGACTTGTGGTATTTTGTAATGTTATTCAACTAAAAAATCTAGAAAACCAAATCAATTCACTCACTAGTTCAATCATAGAGATATATATTTCACCGAGAGATGCATCTTGGTGTTAACTTAGCGACTCTCAATATCTAACCAAGTTATTCGCCATGCACGGATCATGCACATAGGAGGCCAGATTTTGAAAATGGAAATAGTTGGGATACGATAGACATACGGTAATCCAAGCCGAAACTAATTGCGTAGGCCTACCGTACCGGTAGTTTTTTGTAGTTCCGGTCAAGGTAGTAAATTTCTTTTTTTTCTGTGTCACAGGGCATGATGTACGATGATCCATCGCGGTGGAGCTTGACATTCCAATCGTACGTCCAACTAACAATGCTAGACCTACACACGCGACGAACATCTCATCCTTTCAAACTGATGGAGCGTTCTATTTTTAGCGCCAGGTAACCATGGCAACTCATGCTAGTTAAATTTCTTATTACCGGTACTTTGTCTTCTGGATTTATGAATTTACGAATGTAAGTTGACAATTTACATTTTCTTACAATTTGTAATAAATGGCATAGGCCTATGCATATGTAGGTCAATATTTAGCCCTTATACCAGCATATTTAGCTCAGTTGCTAACGCGCTTGTTTCATGTGATCCGGAAGGTAATGGACATATCGGGACGTAAGGGACACGATCCCTGCCACTGTCCATCTTTACAGTGGATTCTCGTGGCTTAGCTCTGTAGTCTGAGCAAATGCTGGGATGGTTCCTTCAATATAGGCCACAGTCGCCTCCTTCCCATTATGCCGGTACCTATGAAACCTTCATCATCATCCCATCATCTCATCATTCATTCATATGATGCAAATAGATTTGAGTTATTACACTGCATTGTTAAACTCAATATAATTAATAAAGGAAAAGTGTAGCCCTTATGACGTGTATTATTAGGGCCTACAAGTTTATTGGAGAATTTCAAAAATGTTGGTAGGCCCTACTTGAAGTTTGTAATTTTTTTAATTGCTACATCTAATTAGATGAGCGTAGCGAAGATTTTCATTCATATAGGCCTAGGGACCGATTTTTTTTTTGTTTTCTTTTTTGTATGTAATTTTGTACGTGGCATACAGGTCAGGAAAAAGGATCAATCAACTCGAAACTTTTTTTTCAAATTGGTATCACACCAGAATAGGTTGGGATTGTTTTTCCAAAAAATCGGTCAAACGTTTTTTCCGGAAAAAAATTGGAAAGTATAGAAAATTCCCATAAGAATAAGCCGGGGGGAAATACTTGGAAAACAAAGATTTTCCAAAAGCTCTTAAATTTATAGCCTACAAAATGTGGAAAAAAGTAGCCTATCATACATATTTTAAGTGATTTATGGAACAATCGGATGTGAAATAACGAAGAAAACACATTTTTAATGTACTTTTTTACACATCAATAAAAGCAATTAAGAAAGCAATTAAAGGAACTGTTAAATGTGAGCAACAAGTGTCACCAATAAATTAAAACGATTAAAATCTGTGATGGATATCAAGAAGGCACTGGTACCATTGTTGGGAAACCAAGGTCCATACAACAGACAGCCGGGGTTTTTAAACCTTTGAAGTGATCCATGGCCTTTATATGTACATTGAGCTGACCAAATGTTCTTAATTCTACATTTCCATACTTCTAAGCTCATCTCACAACGCAAATAAGGCGTTTTCCTAGTTAGGCTCTATCAGGCTATCACTAAGTATCTAATAGGCCTACTCTTGCCTGCGATATGATTCATCATGACTCGTGTACACATGCAGATTTAGCTTGTTGGGTAACAATTGTCCTTGTTTTAATATAGGTACTGCTTCGTTGAGAATCTTGTACGCAGCGGCACGATGGCGTCTGCTGAGTTTGCTGTTCTCGATGCGTGGTTCAGTTGGATAACGTCTACCTTGGATGTGGGGGCAGATTTGATTGGTGAGTTGAAGTACGACTTTAGGTACCGTTGTGATGATGACGTCTTGGAATCATTGTTTCAAAGTGCTTTTCTCCCACTGCTGTCGATATTGCTACCCCACATGGGTGTTTCCACAGCCGCATGTTCCCAGTCTTCATAGGGCAAAATGTTTCCGACAGGGATATTTCACAGATATAAATGATCATAACACTTGAAACGTGCAAAATACTAAATTGAAAAATATATCATTCATAACATGCAGACAATAGGTCTATATATTGAAAATCCTAATTGTTATCATTTACCAAAGGGTGGTAAGATCACTTACGTAGGTATGTTACAGTAACACTCAATATTTTTGCCATCGATTTTCACATCACTGCGCACCTTTACATGCAAATATCACATAACCTATTGTGAATGTTCATTATATGGATGAACAGTATTTTGGAAGATACTTCTCTGAATGGTGTGAACTGTGAAGTATGGTAGTTTCACTACAATATGTTCAGACAGAAAGTCTCTGTGATTGTCTATATATGCTCTGTTGTCACTGAAAATGTGACACGGTGGATAGGTCCTACTTGAACCATATCCAGAGTGCGCTGTGTAAAATCTGACTGGCAAAAATACTAATTAATGATCAATTCCTTTGTCTGTGGCTAAAAAAAATCATTGTACATTTCGTAATAATGATCTCACGACGGGACCCGCAGCACTACCTGGAAATATTTGAATTTGAGAAATTTAAAACATGTTTTTGAATGAAACTTGTGACTGAAATATTAATTGAATTCAGTATTTAGGCCTACCTATTGAAACAGTCTGTTTTTAAGCGTATTATTTCAAACGTTTACGTGAAACGATTTACACGTAAGCCTGAGCCAGCTGTTTTTTCTGCTACTAGGTTTTCATTTATAAAATGAAAATAAGCTGCTAATATAAAAATAAGCCCTTTGAAGCTGTATCAACCAATTAATTAATTTGTAGGGCATAGGTCTAAGGTCAATATATATTTCTGATTTCATTGTGAAAAACAATTGCACTTACTGGTACAGTATATTGCCAATAAATCTTAGTTGAATAGAACCTAAATAATAGATCTTAGTACAGTATGTTGTTAAACCCAATAATCAGATGGATCACTTGGTTCCCACTTAGTTACATGCGCTACAATATTAATGTTGAGAACATTTTTCTGTCCAGTTTACTTGAGAACGACCCCGGAAGTTGTTCATGAGCGTATTCGCTCTCGAGCTCGTAAGGAAGAGACTTGCATTCCCATTGAATACCTCCGCGATCTCCACAATCTACATGAAGACTGGCTGTACAAGAACACGCGGTTCTTACGACCCGCACCCGTGTTGGTCCTGGATGCCGACCAGGACTTGGACCAAATGGAAGTGGAAATTCAGAAGTGCAAGTCGATCATTCTACAAAAAGATCTTATCAGAATCGGCAAGATGTGTCACGAACGGTCGGCAGTATCTGCGTAGTAATGGAAATAATTAACAATCGCCGTTTATTCTACACTACCAAAGAATATTACCATAAGTACTTCAAAAGTACAATTATTTGTGATAAGGAGAGAAACCAACGGCCTAGACAGAGTTGAGACTACATGGTAGTCGATAGAAAAATATCAATATTCTGGTGACAATATTTAAATGGTATCAGATACTAAAATTCTAAGAAGGAAACATACCGTATTTGTTTGTTATACCTTCAACTTCAAGCCGGTATGAGTAGGTCTGAGAACTATTTAACTTATATCGCATAATTTTCACAGATATAGGGCCTACAGCTAAAAAGACACGTTTTTCAGCTGTTTACTCGTGAAAATGTTGGAATCCGAGGCCAATAATTTTATTTCACCATTTTGAAGGTATTAAAATTATCTGGGTTTCCATGTCAGAATTTTGATATTTGTATCATTTCAAAGTCATCACCAAAAAGTTGATACTGTATTTCACTAAATCGTCTTTTATACGATCTTAATCATAAGAACTTCAAAAGTACCATTATTCGCACCAAGGAGAGAAACCAGGAAGGCTAGGCAGAGTCGCGTTGTGGAAAGATGAAAAAGTCTGCCGTGAATTATGCCAAGTTGTGCAAGATTTGATAAAGTAGGCCTACTGGGCAGCATAGCTACTAAAGGTAGAATTGCTCAATAGTTGTAGATTTTTTGATCCCAAGTTCCCATCACACAAGTATGTGTTGGGAAATATAGACGTACCCACTACCTAGTATAAGAAACATTTACTGAAACCATTCTTTTTAGTTTTCGTATAGGCTTACAATTATTCATTTCCACTTTCTTAAATGTCGAAGTGTGACATTAATATTGTAGACTTATATAATTTCATAGGCTTATACTGTACAGGTTGACATGAGTTCCTCAGGAGAGTCAGTCATATTGATTAATCATTACTGTAGGGCCTACTGAATTGGTAGGACCTACTCCATTAGTAGGTATCTAATCAAAATATTGGGGTATGTCGATCTTAATTTCGTACATACTCCCATACAGGGCCCACGTTGCATTTTGCAAGAGAGAATTATGTGTAAATCTAGCTTAGTTTTTCTTACGTTTTTTAGTTGATAGTTGAATAACATGTCTTACTGAGTGATGCACGGCGGATGAATACTGATACTTGTGAGAAGCGTTGAATCCTTGATGACTAATTTTCTATACAGTATGCATAGTTGTTGAAATTCATAATAGCAAATGCTAATAAAAAATGTATGAATTGTACAAGAATGTATGCCTATTGTTAATTATTGTACTGACCAGCACATTTAGCTTGGTTGCTAATGTGCTCGCTTTATGTGATCGGGGAGGTGAGGGCTAGGCTAGTGCCAGGATGGTTCCTAGTTCCTACAATACAGGTTATGACCGCGTCCTTCTCACTTCGTACGGAACTTCTAATTAATAATTCATCCGACTCCAATAGATCTTCACCATCATCGCAGTGCGTTGTCAAACCCAATATTAATCGTGCTTATTATACCAGTGTGATCAACATTTTCTACATACTGGTAGTTTCTGTAATTCTTATGGCAGCAGCTATTCATTGGACCATCACTCTATGGGTACGTTGTTGTTCTTGCACGGAGCCCAAACTAACCTAAATAACCCAATATAACTCATTTAATGAACCTACCCTATCCAAGCTAAACTAAACCAAGTAACCAAACAAACATCCTAAACTAAAACCAATCTAAAACCAACTTCTAGTCCGACAAATAGCCAATTTGAATTTTTACACGCGTAAAATTTTACTTGCATCTCTTCGAGTACGGTTGTCCTAAAAATTTCAGACCAAAAGTCCCAATCATCAATATTCAAGGATAGAAAGAACCGTTCTCGGGCCTCATTCTCCAACAGGTCAAGGTCAACTTGATATACCGTGATACCATCGGGTGTGAGTGTAACTTGTGCATTATGACAGCTCGATAGAATGTGTTGGCCGTTTTGTCAAGTTCATTTTCTCTTTATTTGTTGTGCATAAGTTTCAAGATCTAGCTAGTGTTTATTTGACAGTCATTGTAATATCGATAAATCAATTTTTAATGTCGCTAAAACATCAAATTGAGAGTTCTGTAATGAATGGCTACTCTATTGAACAATAATAACATACGGTACCACGACCATTACTCATGAAACTTTTATTTCTTACAAACATTAAAAAATATACTTATTTTCGACCATAAACATTGAAATCTTCTAACATGTTTAAAATTGTTTTATTTGCCAATTCTCCATAAGGCAGAAAGTTCCTGCCAGGGTGATTTCACTGTAAAAATGAATATGATCACAAAACTTCCAACAGTGGAGGATACAAAATTAACAAATAGCAAATACATTTTCGTGAAAATTTATAATAAGAAAGGTAGACAGATCAACTGAATGTAACAGTAACACTCGTTATTTTTGCTATCGATTTTAACCGCATCGCTTACCGTTACAATATATGCAAATAACATGTAACCTAATGTGAATGTTCATTATGGATTGACAATATTTTATAAGGTACTTCTCTGAATGGTGTAAAGCAGTTTCACTACAGTACGTTCAGAAAAAAAAGTCACTGCAATTGTTTTGTTATGGGACCGTAGAAAATATTAGTCTGTGGGTGGGTTACTCTTAGATCATATTTTTTCTAGTAATAACAATCAACATCAAATACAGATCACTATTTCTAAAGGTATACCTAGTTTATATACCTTTTTCGTATCATGAATTTGACATTTATAATAACGCTACAGTACTCAATATCAGTGTTGGGTAGGTACGAGTTCCCGGGAACTCGTTCCTTTTTGAGGAACTTTTAACGGAACTCGTTCCTTTTAATTAGCAGTAACTTGAAAGGAACTAAATTACTATTTTTAGGGAACTTGGAACGATTTGCAAGTTCCTCAACAAGTTCTTTTGAACAAACTGTACTTCAAAATTCCAAGTTAAACTGGCGGCACCAAGATTTATTTTGTTCTATTGTATGTTGTATGCGAGTACATTCCAGCGATAATTTTACCATAAAAACTGTGGTCAAATCTAATTTTGTTTCCAGCAACATTGTCTCCGCAAACCTTGGTAACCTTTCGGCAAAATACTCCCACTCACTAGAAAGACTCCGCGCCGGTAACTTTTTAAAGTTCTACTGGAACGGAACGTTTCAGTTCCTTTTTTTCTTGAGTAACTGTAACTGTAACTAGTTACTTTTTCTACTGAGGAACTGTAACTTTAACTAGTTCCTTTTTTAGAGGAACTTACCCAACACTGCTCAATATTCAAGCATGGTACAGACAGACAGCTCCAGTCGTCCCAGTTGCCCACTAGCCCGAAATTGGTTATGTGAATGTGACACCAATTCGGTCGCTCCAGACTGTAATTGAGCTATTGAGAATAGAGGGAACTTTCAAAGACAATCACCCAATTGGATGACTAGGGGCAAACGACCAATGGGAATGCAGTAAATGTTTGACATCACGTCAGTCGTACTTGCATTTTTCATTTTATATATCCAATTGCGATTATTTTTCACTAATTTCCGATTGACTGCTTCATTTAGAGTGTGTGAAATTGATTTCTGCTTGAGTGGTTGTCGATTATCGTCGCCTTGCGAAACGTGATAATAAAAGGAATGGCAATCCAATTTAGTTGGCAATGTCAATTGGCAAATGTGAGGGCTGGAATAATTCATGTGTACTGTACTTGATACATATACAGTACAAGCTATTTGGAATGGCACATTTTAGAATGTACAGTTCATTTGTTTGTTGAGATCAGAATTTCTTGCTTGTTTTCTTGGCCAAAACTTCTACTGCATCGTGCTGTTTTGAAGTCCAGAGTGCAGTGCACAGTGTACCAACTGTTGCTTTACTCGTGTTGACTTGTTTCCAGTCCAATAGCATCTGGTACACGACCTTGAAACATAGCAAACCATGTGACAAACATTCACAAGCCGTTCGTCTTGCTCAGTCAACTAGGGCACTGCTTTAGAAACTGAAGAGCTGCTTAAGAATCTGAAGAGCTCCTTTAGAAACTGAAGAACTGCTTTAGAAACTGCAATCCAGTAAGAACTGCTGCAAACAACAACCATACACAATTCTCTTGCCAACATAAATGCCACTCAACATCGGAAAGTTACTTTTAAATTTATGAGATTACACCTAATTCTCTGTAAAAACTCTCATCTTGCTATACAAAAAAAAAAAAACATTTTCTTCTTTGACTCCTCTCCCACACACAAGCTTTGCTTATGTGGGTATTCCTTCACTTTAAAAACAAGTTTACCTAGATTATACTATTTAATTAAGAACTTAGTATTATATTATAATTATATCTGTAATTTTGTCTAGTATAATTGTATCTGTAATTTTGTCTCCATGTTATTGTAAGTATTTTTGGAATGAAACTTTTTTGAATTTTTGAAAAAATTTTGATATCAAATACGCTCTCAAATGTTGTTTGGGAGCCTGATTTATGTAAATCATACGTTTCTTGATATTTTCATCTATTCAAGATCATTATAGGGGCCTACTGACAGATTGGCTCAGTTGCAACAGTATCTAGCTGAAAAATTTAATAATATACCTCTTTCAAGCCTTTACTCCTATTATCTTCATAAAACTGTTCCAACTGTCCATTGGTGTAGTTGAGATGTCGTCCAACCTCCATCCAGTTGGCACCAACGTGTGTCGAAGTCAGATCGATATCGTCGAGCGTGATCGGATCTGTGCTCTGCAGCAGCTCTTGGCACACAAACATTACAAGTGAACAACATTGAATATATAGCCTATACAAAATTTATGTAGATCCAAGTCTATCATGATTAGGGTTGCCTATAGATATACAAATTGCAAACAATATTGAATACTGATTGAAAGAAAAGGGAATTTTTGTTCTTCTAATGATATTGAATGGAGAAAAAATATAAGATTGGAAGTCATTAGTCTTGACCATGTATTATGGATGGGTAATTATAAGGCCAGAAGTTGTGTGTGGGGAGGAGGGGGGGGGGGGGGGTTAGTTTACACTTGGCTTTGTAACTAAAATGGTTCATCCACAGAACAAATTATTATTCTCTTCGAAAACTTTGCCTATATAATTTGGTAATTTCAATGTTACACGGACAGCAACGAGAAACTGTAAGAGTATTATTATAATAATTTTAGGATTGTTTTGTCAATTGGTTTCCAATTGGGTTATTCTGGTTTCTAGGCCTATACAAGTTTCCAAATCAATATCAATCATCGTTTCAATATCGATTTGAAGTCCTAAAATATTAAATCAAACCAAATGAAAATCCTAATAAATATATATAAATATATACATTCACTTGTATTTCAGCAAACATATAAAAGTCAATAATTATTGAAGGAACCTTATGACTTACTTTTGATTTCTTTAGTTTCTTTGGTACTGGTAGCTGTACTTGTTGATGCTCGCATTGAATTTGGTCCACACTGTATAACTACATTGTTGCCAATGTGAACACCCGATGACTTGTTAATGTTATACACTACGGCAGAAGCAGCTGCAAAATGAATGATTTTAAAAAAGCTAATGAAAAAGCTAAGCTTACCCGGCATCATTAAGTACATATATAAATATATATATATATATATATATATATATTTATTTAATGCCAGCATATCAGAAACTTTAAAGATCCAGAAATATTTTACCTACTATAGAAAATTAATGTTTATATAATATTATATGATCAGTCTGAAACTCAGAATGCATTCCATCTGTTTTAAATTGTATCCACAATTATGGGTATTTATTAGGATTTTACTTATCTAAACAATAACATTTTTCTTCCTCTCCTTTCTATATTTTCTATAATACATTAAATATGGTCCAACTATAAAACATGCTACATAATGAGTGGTGTATTTTCCCAGTTGATTATAAAATGAGTAGGAGGCCTAGGGCCTATATAAAATCAAGCCAAAAAATAAGAAAATTTGTGAATTCAATTAGTGGTAAACCTTTTGGTTTTGGCGCCTTTCTAGTACCATCTTTGCTGGTCCAATTCTTGTCTTTGGTAGAGTTTGAGGTTCCAGCACTTGATGATTCTGCCTTGGTATTTGGTATCGGTAAACTTTCAGTTTTAGATGGATCTTCACTTGACTGTGGTGCATTCCCATTACCATTGACGTCAGTGCCATTGTTTATACTTATCTCATTTTTGATGACATCTCTTGGTTGATCAGGAACTGCATCAGTTCTCAGGTCACTATCGATATCATTCATTACGAAACCAATGACGAAACTGCTCAACTTATTGATATTTGAGGAGTAAAATATATATTTCGATAATATTTAATAGCTCGCCACAAGATTCTCTTAATTCTTGCCAATGACACATCAGTGACTGACTACTGACTAGGCCTATATAATACGGTGTGTGCAAGAAAAACCCAGCATTTATTATGATGATATTGCTGATGAACAAATTCGTATCAAGATTGGCACAACTGTAAATTGTAACCAACATAATATAATATCTAGCCTAACCCGACTGACAGTTCTGTTAAAAATGGCGTCGAGCCATCCTGTTGATGGGCCGAGCACCAGCTATAAGTCACAAAATAAAGCACTTTCTAGTAACGTAAACAAAAATGAAGAGGTGTATACTGAAACTTTTGAATATGGGGTAAGATGATTGTTATTTGTCAAGTTATCAAAGTTGAGCTGTGTTAACAACCAACCCTTTACAAGTGATTAGAGGAGGGGCCAATGCTGAGGCCTACTGTAATCATTATAAATGCTGTAGGGTCTAATGTCAGATTTAAGATCACTTTTTTTTTATGGTGCCATTGAGTTTTTACATAGGACTACAAACTCAATGATGGTGCTAGATGGTTTGACCACCACTAGATTCTATGGGGGTAGGTCTATGAATGAGCAGGTAATACAGAAACAATGAGGTTATAATTGATGGGTGAAATATCATTGATAAAATGAAACAGCACAATACAAGCACGTCATTGATGCACATGAACATGTTGGTACCAACAGTGTTGCCAGTTCCACCAATATTCTTGTGGAACGCTAGGTTGAAAAGAGGCCGGTCGGCCACTTTCTGTGCATGCGTGCGTCAAATGTACTTCATTGTTCGCGGCAAGTTGTCAGCTGTCAAACTCCAACTGGATCGTGTGACTGGCTTCTTTTCACCTAGCGTTTCTCATGGATTTTAGTGGAACTAGCAGCACTGTTGTTGGTTCCAGCCTTCCAGCGCACGGAGATAACCCGATGCAAGACCGCTCTATAGTGCATACAACTGACAATTAACATCTTGTGAAGTTTATAATGAATCGATAGTATTCTATAAGATACTTCTCTGAATGGTGTGAAGCAGTTTCAGTATAATATGAGTCATCCGGAAAGTCACGGTGATCGTTTATATGTTCTGTTGACATTGAAAATTTTACGGTGTGCATACACCAGTCATAAGGGATCCCCTTATAAACTCCAACTGGCTACAGTAACAAAAAACCCAATATTGTATAAATTAAATTATTTCTTGATATTCTTTTAGCATTTGTCGTGTTATCTATGCAACGGTTACTATGGACCTTGTTTCGAAGAGCCTGTATGTGCGACGTGTCACGCTTTTCTCTTTCCCGAGATCTTGAATCATGCCGGCGCTATGGCTGTGGTCAGCGAGGTAAGTTCAGCTTCAGTCCAGTGTCGTGGCGATTGTTACCGGCACTGGTAGCACAGTGCTAACGCGCTTGCTTCATATTATGGGGAGGCCGAAGATGAGGCCTGGTTAAAAACTTACATCTCATGATCCCATCATCTCATTAATCATTCATCCGAAGCCAATAGATCTTGGTTATTAAATACGAAAATCATTTTCCAAATTAATTCATTTGGAGTAAATGTTTTTTTACATATTTTTCCTTCTGGGTTATTCTTATGAGGGTTTTCAACACTTCAAAATTATTTTTCTCAAAAGTTGTTCTACTGATTGCACCTCAGAACTAAATGGTACCTTATCAAGCTAGATGATGACACGTGCCTGAAAAATAAACAATAAAAGTGGGCCAAAAATTGTAAAACAATTCTATATGAAATTATTGGCGTATGCTGTGAAAATTCTAAGGATTTTTGCATGGCATTAATGGCATGGCAGGCAGTGGGTTGTTTATCAGTGAGCTACGTTATTACGAATTAGTGGATGATAGATGAATGATGTTCACGAAAACTCGTGTCTCGTGCGGAATTCAAATCCACGCCTGACTGGACTTCAGTTTCCAGTACAGATGGCGTATAACTCTCTTCTTCAATGTGTTTCCGATGTTTTGTGCAGAAGATTGATGACGGTGATTCCGGTAACGACGAGCCGACTGATCTTTACTACGGAGCCGAGCGGAGGCCGAGTGAGAATCAGCCGCTACCCGTTGAACATCCCGAGCCTCCGGTGATGCTGCCGAGGCCAGATCTGTTGGAGAACCGGTTGGAGTTGCTTAGCAATGCTCGGGAGATGGACGACCTGTCGCCGGGAGTAGTTGAACGACTGCCGCCTGAAGGTGACTCGGGTTCTACTGTAGTTGTATCCGTCAAGGATGAAGGTCGTCTAACAACTAAATAATTGTCAAGGGGATATTAAAATAATAAATGAATGAATAATATTGAAATGATGAAATATTTAGTTCATCTCATCATCCCGTCACCCCATTCATCATTCACTGACACCAATATAATTATCTTAATCATCAGTACAGTGCATGGTTAAATCTTGAATTAGTATAGCTGTCGTACCATTGGTAAGGCAACGGTGTTTAAGAGATGTGCAACCAGCTGCATACTGAAAACCATAAATGTGCTGCTACCGTGGTAAAAATTACGCTACCTTCTTTATACGCATTACACTTACGCATTCAAGGTATATTTGACATTTTATACTTAATAACCTTTTTGTGCATAAACACAGAAAAGCAAATATACGTTTTGACATAATTTTTTCGAGCTGAATATCTTCTGTTCTCATTGAAGTAGTCTTTGTAAAAGATATCTTGCACAAATTGGAAAAAGTAACTTACATTAGTCAAACAAGGAAACGTCGAAGAACACAATGTCAAATTAACAAAATAAGTTGAACTTTAATCACCACGCAAAACTGAAAGATTCAACAATTCACTCTTATGTTTTGCAGCCCTCTAGAGCTGCGAACTCATGACTCATGCATCGGGAATGTGCATGAGTTTCATATCAATATAGATTTAATACACGTTTATACCCAAGATGATTATAAACTAGGCAAACGCAGGATGTGCGTTGTACAATGAGCGAGATGTCTATATAAAGTATAATCGAAAACTCTACAAACCTTGATCATTTGAAATGAACTTCATCCGATGTCAATGAATCTAGAAAGCCGTGACTTCGACAATGCAACATTTTTCAACTAATATTTCTATCTTTCCGATGAATAAAATACATTTATTATATCATTTTCTCCAAAACGGCTGGTCCGAATATCAAACCAAATTTTTATTCATGTATATTATTCTTGTGTTCACATTTTTGGAAAATTTGAATCATGTTGAAGAGATTTAATTTTTCAAATTTTCCGCTCAGCCAAATCTTATGGGGTTTTTAGAAACTTCTAAATGATGTTTCTCAAAAATGGTCCAACCGATTAGACCTCAAAACTATACAGTTCTAAGTTGGAAAGTTTGCATATAAAAAAAAAGTTTCATGTCGATCGGTCAAACCCTGCGACCTGTACAGTGCTTACAAACAAACAGAAAAAAACAAACAAAAAAAACAAAAAAAAAAAAAAAAAAAGCACAGACAAAGTTCCGTAAGAGTTCAGTGAAAATCTTCGCTACGCTCATCTAATAAAAATGAAATGATTCTTATTGAAAACAAAATCAAATTCAATAAATAATTTGAATTAATGATATATTATTTTTCATTTTAGTTTTATTGGCTGTATTTTCTTACCTGGACGATATCTCGCTGTGGTGTGTTGGAAACGTCTGCAAGCGTTGGGCACACTTGCTACGCACCCACGTTGCCGGGGAACAGTGGCGTCTCTACACGGCACGCCGGTGGCCACTCTTCAAACCTCTCTGTGCCGTACAAGACTGGTTCAACGTCTACACCGAGCTGATCGACAGCTGTCCGTGCAAAACGTGTCTGCAACAAATGGCATTGCAGTTGCAGCCACCTGGGGAAGAAAACTCGTGGAGAAGAAACCGACTGCGAAACGAGCTTAAAAGTAAGTTTGTTATCTATACGTAGAGACATGTAAAAATGAATGTAAAAATAGCAATTAAAAGCAACTTGACTAAAAACCAACCCTAAACTACCATCTCTTGAGCAATTTGTACACATGTCGAAGTGGGGAGAGGGAGGGGGGGGGGCTGTTTCTTCCCTTTATAAATTGTTACCTCCCATTAAATATTTCATCGTTTTTTCAGCATATCAATTGACAATTTGTGATGGACGATACGAGAAATGAATGTTGAATGAAAAAATGAGAAATGAATTAATGTACAGTGTAAGAGAAACAAGTGATATTGAGGATAATTAGGTGGGTATAGGTTGGAGGAAACATATGGTCAGAGCACAAAAAATACACTAAATGGACTGTAATGGATCGAGTACTGAGAAGTGGGAGGTAGGATGCACAAGAATCAACAATCTCACGTTTCCCACTACCTTTTCCAAGGACTCGGAAGGAAATAACCCCTAGACGAACATCACAGAAACATTAATAATAATCTAAAACTAACGAGGTTATAGGTTTTTTTAGTGATGGTTGAGGTTAGGTGGGTATGAAATAGAATTTCTCAATTGGAGGATCCAATTTCTCAATCCAACTTCTAGATTTCTAGGACAGTCGAGTGTAAGGACAGTTGGTTGTTAGCACAGTTGGTACCTTTTTGCTTTCTGACAGGCAACCCCGTCAGTCTACGGGCAAACCCATTTCTAACGTTGATTTTTTCCAGACATGCGCACAGATCCTCCGGAAGGCATCGAGGCGGCCCCCCTCGACCCCAAGTGCTGCCACTGGCAGGCGACCATCACTGGGCCCGTTGGCAGCCCGTATGAGGGGGGCCTGTTCTACGTGTACGTGCAGGTGCCGTACAGCTACCCGATGTGCCCGCCGATCGTTCGCTTCCTCACGCGGATATTCCACCCGAACGTGTCACGCCACGGAGACGTCGGCATAGACTCGATACAACACAACTGGAGCTTAGCGCTGACCATATCGAAAGTGCTCATCTCGGTTCAGAGTCTGCTCACTGATCCGTATTGTCAAGTGAGGATACTTTTTTATTTTGAGCCTTTTCCTGTTTGGAAGTGTAATATCATTATTATTATTACTAGGCCTATAGCAGATAACCAAATTAATTGGGTCAAAATAGAGAATAATATTTTTAAAAAATCAATGAAAAATATTTTATGCATATGGAACTCATGCTATTTCCTGATGCAGACTTGCACCAAACCTGAGAAACATGAGGGTGAATTGGTGGATCTTCTCTTAGCACGTTGATAAAGATCGAGAAATTATATTGTTAATGTGATTATTATGAACCTGTAGGTTTATTTGATCGAGTAAGGAAACCTAATGTTCTTCACGGGAATATACAGGTCACGGCGTAGTGATACCAACAGATTCCACTTATAATATAAAGAAGGTGTACCGCCTCTCATACTGATAACATGGCAGGCATTTGTGTTTCTTGCGGTCAAATCAGAGTCAAAGGTCCCATTTGCCTGTCGCGATTTAGTGGATTCCCTCGTGAACTAAGTGTGATTAAGAGTGGCTACGGCATCGGTGAAAGTTGAAAATCTATTATTTTCGTGAAAAACAGATGCCACCTCTAACATAATAATTCTACTGAGCCGTTTATAGCATTGTTGTTTTAGCTAGTTCGATATAAAAGCGATAGTTGCGCGACAGGCAATTGAGACCATAGGCTATATTCAGATTAAGACCGCGAAAATATTTCACTTGGAAAGCGCAAGTGGGCACACCTTCTTTATATTATGATACAATCTGTTGGTATCACTACATCGTGTACAGGTGTCAGGTGAAAGAATCGTGCCAATTATTTAACCATCTCCCTCTAACGTGACAGTATCCCACTCCTCTCACAACACAAACTCGTCTTTCCTCTGAACTCGGAATGAGATATTGATGTTGAATGACGTGTTACTTCAGTTGTAACTTGGTTGCTTGGTAAATTGTGGCCAGTTCGTTGTCTTAATTATCTTTTATTCATTTTGTGAGAACAAGGTGAGTTTATAAAAATGAATTTGTTACTTATAGTGCTATGAATACATTACATTACATGTGTTTCTTATTTGTAGGTGTGCATGGAACCGCAAGTGGGAAATTTGTACGTAAATAACCGCACCGCGTTTGAAGATATCGCGCGCGCTTGGACGTGGCGATACGCGATGCACGACATCATCAACACGTCTGTGTGACGATTGCCTTGGAGACACCATTGTGATTCAAACAGAACCGGAGTTGAAGTGTAAAGCAAGAGATTTAAATGAAGAGTGACAACTCACTTTTGTTGTGCAGAGTGACTTTTGCTTCTCTGCTGTATTATTTGAAATATCATCGGTATTATTCTCGACGAAAAAATAATGGAATATATCAATGTAATAAAAATTGCATCAATGGTATTTATTTCTGCTCCTTTTCTGCATTAAAATGTGAAGAACTTCCATCCTTGAAAGCATGAATTTGTTTTTAAGGAAATTTGTGAAATCAGAACTTCCTGAAATTGAAACTGGAGAATAGTAAGGTTATAGGCCTAAACCGAAACTATCCAAGTTCTATTTGGACCAGCCATTTTCCAGGAAATAATTTGATAGATATTTTTATTCATCAAATAGATAGAAATAATAGCAGAAAACTGTTGTCGAGATTCACAACTTAGATTTGATAGTTACCGTATGAAGTGTACCGGTATTTTATGTGTCGAGGTGTGAAGAGTTTTCGATTATACTTCATATAGATATCGCTAATCTTACAACTCATGTTGCGTTTGCCTGGTTATTTTATATTTATTAATTTATTCTATTCATTTTTACATCTATATTTATTTTTGTAATACCGTGGTCAATGGGTTTTCAGGATGAGAGATATGTATGTTTGAAATGGCAGCCAGTCTATGTCACTAGGTGCGGAAGTTGTGCGCAACCTTAACTTTTTTTTTTAATAATATCGAAACTTGATACAAGATCATTGTTCCATGATGAAAGATGTGAAAAACGACCGCAACCTATTCTAACCTACATGAACCCAATCTAACTAATTTTATGATCTTCACCTATTATAACTAACCCAAACTAACTAACTAACCTAACCATCATGCTAAACTAACTAAGCCACTTCGAATCTGTTACTTACTATTCGTGTCGAATTGTTTGATGTCCTAATTTTTCATTTAGGAGACAGAATTCAGGAGCTTTTAATCAGGAGAACAGCACCCAGCACTATCAGTGGTTGAAAACCAGACGTTGAAATGAAATCACACATAATGGTGGAGGAGCCAGGTTCGAAGGAAATATTATATTGTGCTAATTACGATCAATAAAAAATTGATTCAACGAAAGAATGAGTTCTACTTTTTTTTTTCAACTTCTACAATCAGATTATTTACCACATATTCCAATCTATGGACTTATTAAAGAAAAAAAAAGAATTTAACGAAAGCATTGAAATTTATTGATCGTTGAAATTTATTGGGGTTTTCAACTAAATTTCGGTCAAATTGTGAATGAAACCTTTGGACAACCCCAGTGTAAATAGTCATATGGGAAACGTGATGATTAAAAAATGATTTCGAGCGAAGAAAATAAATTTTGAGCAGTAAATAAACCAGTAAATTAGGTCATTTGTAAATATGAGCAGAGTATTAATTTTTCAGAGAGTTCATTACAGTTCGTAGACTTTGGATCGTAGACTGTCTAATACTGTCAACTAGACAACATAGTTTGTCACGAACAATATGACGTCACTATCGCATCTATTCCATTAGTGAGAGAATAATATGGAATAAGGTACCAAAAGATCTCCTATTAGTTCAATTATTACGGATCATTAGAATTCAAATTATTGGTTTCAGAATCAGGACTAGAAAAGTCGTTCTAAAACGGGAAAAGAAGTCGCTCGCTCTCCACAGTTGGTTTATTTTGTTTAACTTTTGATTAAGTAGGAAAAGCGATGTATGCGTTCTAAGATGAGCGATATATACATATTTATATGAAATGTAATGAAAAGCTCTACACACACCTTGATTGTAGAACTATTATCGCACCTGCTTTCCTGTTTTATTCATTGCATATTTCAATCGTTTCACGGTTCTTTGATTGATTTAACCTGTTGATATTCTTGATTGCTTTCTTAATAGCTTCAATTGGAGTGAATTGTGAATTATCTGCTGATCTTTCTGATAGCACCTGCCTATTGATCCTAACATTCAATAAGAATTTCTCATTTTATGCGTTTTCTTCGTTATTTATTATCCAATTAATGCGAAGATTGATACAAATTTGTATCATTGGTGTATTCATATTCAGTATAAATTTCAATTTTAAGAAGACATTTTTCTCAATATTTTCCCACTGGGTGATTATCCGGGGAATTTTCAAATTTTCAAAATTATTTTCTGTAAAAAGGGCCACACCTATCGATTTTGTTTAGAAACAATATCGACTCATATTCTAGTTTGTCACAAATGTTCAGAAAATGCTTCAAGTAGGTATATTGCTTACTTTGACTGGCCAGAAAAAAAAGGAATACACGAAGCGAAAAAAATAACAAGAATACAAGCCCAATTTTTTCCATCACCAGTATATGAAATGGAGTCTTCGCTTACACTCATCGAATCACCAAGTTTGTACATTTATTTAATTGGTAGCTGACTTTCTTCTTTGTGGATACAAGCAGTATAGTATGTCATATCAAAATGAAACACCACCCACTCCAAATGAAATAAGTACAGGTTTTCCCCATACAAGATAACGTACGGCTGAAAGTTAGGTAAATCTATCAGTATGCAGTCAACTTGTTTCAATTTCTTATATATATATTTTTTCTTTTTGCAAGAATGACTTTTGGAAACCAATTGAAAACATTTTTTGTTCGATAACACTTATGCCCCAGTTTGATATCGAACTTTGAGTCAAGTTCTTGTAGTTGTTTGTTAGTGAGTTTCGAAAATGGTATTGGTTAATGGCTCTGCCAATTATGTTCTCCGGGAGTATTTGCATTTCCCATCACGACTAGGAACTTTCTTTGGAGATTTCGAAGTTGATAAGTGGTTTTGTACAGCTTTGAGTTACTGGAACTTTTATATATTACTGCTTAGTAATAGTTTGTTCTTATGTTCTGAGTAGAGTTCGAGTAGCATCGTTATTCTAATGTCGTCGCGATGGATCGTGGCCTGTACAAGGCCACTGATCAAACTCGCTGATTTGTCACTGTCTTGTCAGCATGGAAATTCTAGTAATGTATAGTTATACTACTTTTGTCCAATGGGATTTTTTTTTATTTACATTTTTTATCTGTGCACACACTTGATGTACTGTACACTCGCGGTCTCATCAAATGTTTTTTCCATAATTATAATTAAAATGGAACCTACGCTTATAATATCAGCTAATCATTCCATAGATACTACTTTGGTGCGTGTGCACACTGTCCGCCAGTTTTAGTTCGTAGAATGTCGGTAAATATTTTCCAGGAGGAATTTTAATGTGGCTAAACTACCAGTTTATATGTTGCCAAGTGTATATCTTCATGTCGAATGAATGGAAATTCAATTCCATCCAACTTTTCCTTCAAATCATAAATTACGAAGTGTAATACCAAATTATTTCATAATTTTATTCTATTACTTTAACTTTGGAATTTTGGTGTATTGCTGGATGAGCGCACGCGAGACTCCTGACTCTCATGGCACTGTGTGTTCAATATGTATGTTATTGTTCGCACTCTATAACTGACAATTGAGATGAAAAGTAATATTTTCGAAGAAATTGTGTTTACAGTTGGTTTTAAAAGATATTTTGTTAAAAAAAAACACGGCAAAGCAAATGTTATTAAAAAAAAAAATCGAAATTGCTTGTCGGACTTACGCATTTTTTTTTTATCAATCTAAGCATGTAGTAATAGACAACAAAACTTACAAAATCGGAAACAACGAAGCCGAACTGAATCGAGAATCTTTCCACTTTGAGTCGATTGAAAAACTTGGAAATACTGAAATCTTTTGAAACTGCCAAGATAATTGAGCAATATGAAGTATCAAGAAGAAAAAAGTTGAAATTTTTGAAATAGTAGTTGTCGATTATCAAGCAGAAAAAGTAAAACAACAAGAACGCGAAATATCCGTGGGATGGAAAACATGAAATATGTTTGAAATGAAAATAGTTTGGCTGAGAAAACTTCTTAGACGTGCCACGTTTATGGTTTAAAAATTGACCTAACTATTAATTTTTATTCATTATATGAGAAAATTCATGTATTGAAATAGAAATCCAATATACAATACATGCTTGGCTTACTTTGAACATTTTATTTATTATATATATATTATACATATATATATATATATATATATATATATATATATATATATATATATATCTATATCTATATCTATCTATCTATCTATCTATCTATCTATCTATCTATCTATCTATCTATCTATCTATCTATCTATCTATCTATCTATCTATCTATCTATCTATCTATCTATCTATCTATCTCTCTCTCTCTCTATATATATATTTTTTCCAAGTGATATCAAACGAGTCAAGTTTATTGGTCATTAGTTCAGGCTTCTATCAAGTGATATGCCGCTTATCATCGAGATATCTGGTTGTTGAGCTCAGCCTCAGTTTACCTCCCCCCTCATCTCTCTCCCTTCGCTATGGTAATTATAACATACTTTGTAAAAATGTTTCGCCCAAGCGAAGCCTCATGTTATAGTTAACAAACTTCGAGTCCTCGCTAATACCCTTAAGCATTAATAACTAGATGATTAGTTATGAACAATGATATATCGAACAAAGCATATTAAATTGGTCTTCATGTGTTTGCAATATGTACACATACTAAAATAAAACACGGAAATAAAAGAAATTAGGTCGCATGGAGTGACATTTCAATAACCATCCCGCAAGCCTGCAAGGGAGTCGATTAAGGCTCGGTATTACCAAGTCCAGTTAGACTTTATCTGACAGTTGGTGAAAACAAATAACATTTGTAACCATGGTGATAGGCTGATAGCTATATTAAACTGCCAGTTAGAGCTTCTCTCTTTGATCAATTGGGAGTCGATATCGGTCCAGCGAGATATCAATATTTCGGTGATGACTTTTGAACGGTATGAGATATAAAAATCTAATATGGTGCCAACACACTTAATTTTGAAATATTCAAAATGATGTGAAATAATAATATTAATCTTGGATCCTAACATTTCAACAGGTATACAGACTTTTAACAAGTGTGTTTTATTAGATTCATACCTGTGAAAATTATGCCATGTAGATTGGCTAGTTCTTACTTATACCATCTCGAAAGTATTGCAAATATATGTGTTTTTTCCATTAGAAGTTTGGTATATATTATACCGATCAAGAGTTATCATCACCAAACTGATGTTTCGCTAAATCGACTCTCGTGCACTCTTAAGGGTGACGTGTTGAAATGGTTTAATACAAGTGTTTAATTACACAATCGTATTCAATTTATGATTGTGGTGTATTGCTGGTCAAAGAGAAGTGGTAATTGAACAAAAAGACTGGGGTGAGAATAGCAATTACATGAGTTAAATGACTAGTCGTGCGGTACGTATTATGATATACGAACCATAGATTATATCTGATTTGGTTTTGTATTTCGATTCAGTGCTGTCGTGACACCTTGGTAGCGAATTTACCCAGTTTTAATGGAAATATGTATGTTATTGTTGTCACTGAAATGATTGCATAATTTACCTTTGATAGTCTGTGAATAGAAATAGTTTTGGATAATGTGTTTTGAATGTGTGTCATAGTTTTCATTCAGAAGAGCGGGAAAGAGGTCAGACAAAGTGACCAATCGGTGTAATGGCAGAATAGATAGGGATTGTTTCGAGCAAAATCGGTTTGACAGATTTTTTGAAAAAAAAAATGATAAAATCCCCATGTGAATAAAAATGATAACATTTTCAATTTTCAATTCTATCCAAAATTTTCAGAGAATGTTAATATTTATCCATTAGACGTTTCTACAAAGCTTAGAGAAATGAGGACTGATCGTTTTGGAATAAAAATAATGTACCTTCAAAATCCCTGGTGCTGGTGGGGTCGTTGAGCAAAGAATTATCATCTTGGTCAATAATAGACTTCTATCAAGTGACGTCACTAATTGTGAACACAATCCAATTGGCTATGTTGCTATGATTGCTTCAATGAAGCCTATATGCTATTCCAGTAGGTCTACTATATAGATAAGCGGTAAATCCGGTAGGCCTACTACACACATGCATCTAGCAGCAGATATTTGTACAGTACCACAAGAAACGTAAGGAAACCCGGCTGAAAATCTGGACTAAATTGTTCAACGTTTCACAAGATTTCAAATAATACATATCTGCATACGAGTTGCATTGAATAGCGCCAGACTGCTGAGTAAACTTCTAAAAATGAATCAAGCTAAATCTGTGTGAATATATAAACTATAACCATGATATAGTGCCATATGTAATTCAGTATCGCTCCAAACATTCTCTCATTGTTCTGATGGAAGAGAGCTGCTCCATTCCATTCCCTCTCTGTGTAACAAAGTTGTATTCATTCTCTATATAGACAACTTTTAAGTTCCTGAATAAGTGACAATTATAGAGTATTCCAATTTATACCATTTTGTTTAGTTGATTAAAACTGAATTATATCGCGTATACGTTGATACCACGGCGAAAACTAAAACAATAATATAATAGAAAGTCAGACGGAGTTTATAACGTGCTGACGGATATGAGCGTAGGGAAATATAGGACGACTATAGTAGGCGTGATACACTCAACGCTAACTTGTGACTGGAACAATTTGATCTAGCTCGCAAACTGCGCATTCCTAGACCTCTTTTGACACCGACACTCTCGATTGGTGCCACCACATCCATGCTACCACTTTCGTATCTCAAGCGGCTGTTTCATGTTCCACAAATTAAATCTCATCGTCAATCCTTCCTCCCTCCTCTCTGTTTACCGCTCTCATATCCACTCTCTCCCATCCGATGGCTTCCTGTTCTGGGGCTCCTCTCCTCTCCTGCATCTTTCTCCTCCAAAAAGGTGTTGTAAAAATCTTTGCTGGGCTGTCACGCCGCCAATCCTGAAAACCCTACTTCACATCCTGACTCTTTTTCTACACTAATCCGAGCAGCAGTCACCTTTGTACACCTCCATCCTGAGCAATTCCATCTCAACTCCTCAATGCACTCCCACTCACCCGATCCAACCTCAATATCTTCACCCCTTTCCACAACCTCGCCTTCTCTGCCAGAATTCCAAAACATCTGTGTCAATTGCAATAACATTCCCAACCACATCAAGTCGTCGCCCACGTACCTTGTATTCAAATCCTCCCTCAAATCATTCCTCACCGACAAGGCATTCTATTGTCTCAACGAATTCCTCTTCCCAACGACACCTCCTATAACTCCCCCTACCTCTACAATTACTCAATAAAATTACTCAAATCTCCTCACCATCACATCATTATTTTTTTTCATTACTATTAGTCCTTCCAATTATTATTCCATTACATTTATTACATTTATTACATATTATTCCATTTAGTTGTCTAAAACTAAATGTGCATCGCGGAAATGAATCCACATATAATATCAGTATAATATCATTTGATCAAAATGTTATATTACTTATAGACCAAGTTCCCACTCTTAACTCTCTGGTTATTAACTTTAACTGTATTCATTCTGTCATTTGAGCTGGAAATATTATGGTGAAGTTTATTTCAGTTGGGACGTATAATATTGCATTTATTGTTAATGTTCCAAGTTATTTTGGTCGAATGTCTTATACTTTTGCTATGCAAGTCGAGTTGAGCAGAAATAATATTCTCGCCTTTCAAATGTGTTTTATTGTATCATTTTATATTCCATATTATCCTCAAGTTGTATAACTATTACGATTTATATCCAATTTTATTTTATTTTATGATCGACTGTGTAAGACTGTATAATATGTAAGTTCAAGGAATATTCATTAGTTTGGTGGAAGCGCAGTCGCCCTTTTGATTGTAACCATCACAAATAAAGACATATCTATCAATCTATTTATTATACAAATTAAAGCCGACTTGAACTACGTGAATAATGGCAGTGAAAAGAATCATCAACATTCATCGAATATGAATGCATCGTCATTCTTATATAAAACACATTTATATTCATTAAGAAAGAAAACAGCAGATTTGAAGATTGTTAATAATTATCTTCTCAGCATAACAAATATACCAATACAACTCGACGAAAGGATCGTCGATGGTCGACACCATTGTTCACTGAGAGTTGGGTTTAGTATGAGATAGATTTTATAATATAAACTTTACCCTTGGATAGTCTATATACTGGTCCACTTCTGCTTTGACCTATTTTTTGAGACAAAAATCATTGAGATAGAAATGAAACCACACCTTCGGTTTATTCTTGTTCAGAAACACATCTTCATTCGTGAGTTCCACGTCTATATAGCTATAGCTGGCTCAAACCGTTAGTCTGGCGGTTATTGCTACTTGGAGACACCTGCTCTGCGTTATTCGTTGGAAGTATAAGTTGTAAGATGGATAAATCCACAACAAGAAAAAAGTTCATTCGAAAACGGAAAATGAGAATGCGACATCGTCTATTATTTAGAAAAAAATGTTTCCGAATTGCATGGACAGCCGCTGTTTATTTTTGGAACGTCGGTCTATGACACCATGCGGCCGTCGTTGTTGTTGCGCGCAGCTGAAACTAACCTGAATCAACCCAATCTGAACAAATTTATCAACCTAACCTAACCCAGACTAACTAACCTAATAAACATTCTAGATTAATTCAATTTAAACTAAATCAATCTGAAACCTTCTTCCGCTCCGAAACCTTCTTCGCCTATTAAATGAATCAAAGTTTTGATACAACTCTAGTTGATAGATCATGCCAAGTTGGCACTTTCCAGCACATTTTTATTTAGTCACACAGTCTCTCAAATGAAGTATCGATTTCATTTTTTCCAGTTCGTTAATAATAAAAATTAAGAAGTTTCTCCCCACTACAGAATTTTGATAACAAAATATAGTAACTTTCAAGTTATTTGAATAAAAATTATAAGAAATTCGTGTTTACATAAACCTAGATGTATATTCCAAATAACCGAAAAAAAAGAAACAAATTATTTCTCAAGTGTGAGCTTTACGTACAAGTGAGTTCGGAGGGCTATGCGTTGCCCCTAGGCAAGCGCCTGCCCGCTCTAACGACTTTTTTTCGGGGAAACAGTATCTGATGCTTGTTGAACAATTATAAACCGGCAGCTCTCGTTAGCTCAGTCAGCTGAGGCACGCTTCAGAGACGGAAGTGACCGTTGGGTGTGGGTTCGAGTCCCGCATAAGGCACATTATTACCCGCTCATTCGTTCCCCGTATAATCAACTGTTGGTGGGTTAGTTTGGAAGCATTAAAAAAAAATATATAAGCCTATTGAAAAAACGACTTCTTCAATATTTTTGGTGGAGGTGCCAGGTTTTATAGAACATTGTTATGAATACGTATGAAAGTTACATAACAGCTCGATTGTCTGTGAGTTACGTGCACGAATATAATATATTAATGATGAATATGTAATAATAAAAAGTTTCTCAGGTGAAACAATTACCCAAAACATGAGTAGAAAAAACAAAACAATTCTGTCGTAACAAAATGTATAGGCCTAAATTACAACTCGAATGCAAATATTGGTATATTGACGCATACGGTAATGATACGAACTCAGTGAAGAGAGGAAGCAATAAGGCTACGTGCTCGCATTCGCTTTAGAACTTCTGACGACTGAAGATATGGGTGGCTTATCAATTGGTTAGTTGGATCTAGATTATTCGTGGTCAGTTGCGATCACGATTCCTTGATTGGGCATGTCAAGTTAACCACAGTTGAAACAGTTCTCTTGATTCGATGTTATGATTTGTTACGTCAAAGGGGCGGGGAAACGTGAGTCGTTAATAGTGTTTGTGCTTCTATGAATGGTTCTCTGATTTTATTCCACTGACAAAATATTATATCAGCCTATTGAAACTTACTATTCATATTATAACATGCATATATGTTTTATGCTTTCAGCTCACATTGTTGCTCATGTTCCACATATTGGGATAACAACGGGACAACACCTTACTATGTATATTCTGCATAAATATTGCATTGATACAAAATGTGTTTTCAATTTTTCGTCACGGGTCACACATATTGAGATGCCCTGCGCACACCCATGATTGAAGTAGAAGTACGCCTAGAGGACGCAACAGCGCTGCTGTGCTTCTTGCTAGTAGAGATCTGCCATTTTGTTGTCAATGCACTGGATATCATATAACCTGTTTTGCATTTTCAGCTCTTGAGTTCTTTATATACCTGAAACTTTTACTGGTTATCCTATAGCAGTTGCCACCAAAATGGCCGCCCTCAACCTGCAATCAGTATCCCTGCCGTTCTTTTATGGAGTATGGCCTTGATTACCCAACCACTTTCATGCCTAGCTCTCATTGTTGGGTTTGTTAAACAGTAATACCTCATCATTAGAGGCGTTAATGTGCCTTCCTCTATACGCTGCCACCGCGCAATTAATAATCATCAACTAATTGTAGGCTGAGTGCAATATTGCGGGTGGTGTGCAACACTGGTTTTAGCACTGAAGTCACGTGGTTCCGCGGTCTACCGTAATCACGTGATGAGAGCGTGCATGTAGGTCTATCTGTCTACACGTCATTACTTGCTCAATTAGTATTGGTAACCGGTGATCTGTGTGGAACACTGATCACGCTTTCTCTCTCTCTCTCTCTCTCTCTCTCTCTCTCTCTTTATTTCTCTCTCTCTCTCTCTCTCTCTCTTTCTTTCTTTCTCTCTCTCTCTCTCTCTCTCTCTCTCTCTCGCTCGCTCTCTATCTCTCTATTTATCTCCACCACTGCTGTTCTTACACTGAAAATCAACTCAAAATATACAAAATCATAATGTACACGATACAGAAAACAATAAGATACATTAAAGAAAAAACTTCTGGTCCACAACATTTCTATTTAGAAAACTTCAATTTTAATAACTTATAACTCCAGCATAGTTATTAAAAACATGATTTTAATTTAATTCCTTTGACATTACTGTTATTTCCATAATGCTTGTTTGCATGACTGACGTGATAGTACTACCTTTCCGAATACTGATACAAATGAAAGGTTAATTGAAGCCCGTAAGCGACTGTCAAGTCTGGCTGATAATTAAACTGTAAAACAGAATACGTCATATTACTTTCTGTTCTAGAAATGTGAATGAAAGGTAAACAACACAGTATAATAGAGAATATTGAAAACAAAATCTTCCGGTGAATCTTCTCGGTTTCACCCGTCTTGAATTTTTCATTAGTTCTTGTGTTCTAAGCAGGGTTTTCCGATTTTTTCTTGTCGTCCGACGCAACATCAGAACGATTTCTGGCAGGTCTGTTTCCACTTCGACCGTACGTTTTTGTGACGTCATGCCCGCACAGCCATTATCACCTTGAAATGCCCAGGCTTCTTTGAATTTATTTTGAGGAATTGATCTGTGAAATCCGCGGTGAAATCACTGAACTCAATGACGAAACATGACTTCCGGTAAAATCGTAATTTCGGCTTACAAATGTTGAAGTAGAGTCAAGAAGTTAATCACGACACCGACACGGTGTTGAGATCCACTATGTTGTGATCCGCTGTGTTGTCCAGGTGAATTCTGGCTTGTGATTGGTCGATAGGAAAAATCGTGTCAGATGACAAGAAAACATTTATGGGGGTTATAGGAAGTTCACAGTTAAGCGTTGAGCAAATTGCAACAACAAAACCATGCAACTTGCAGTGCGCGTTGACCAATCAGCGAGCGAGTTCTTCGCGTGATTACACAGCGTTGCGTTATCTTGCGGCGGTGAAAGATAAACTTGGTCTACTATGTAGTGATACCGACAGACTTTATCGTGATATAAAGAAGGTGTATCTACTCTTATGCTATTGATATTGCAGGTATTTGTGTCTTTTGGGGACTCTTTTGTGACTCCCTTGTGAACTACATGTATATTAGAGTGGCTAGGGTACTGGTGGCATTGTTAAACCTACAAAATCTATAATTTTCGTGCAAAACAAATGCCACTGATAACATGATTATTATACTGAGCTGTGTATAGTTCGATATAAAAGCGTCAGTTACGCTAACAGCAAGCAGAACCTGGATATAACACGCAGAACCTGAAACCGTAAATACTTCACTTTGAAGAAGTGAGTGGGTACACCTTCTTTATATTGTGATCAAGTCTGTTGCTACGACTACATCATGCTCGATCCATCGTTTCTAGTTGCAAGGACGCGAGCGTTGAAAGACTAGAGGTTTGAAGCTAACGGCCAGCTATAAGTTTGAGTTTGGATTTCAAGTAAATAAACATATAATTATAGTTTTCACATGTAATTATATATTATATATAGGCCTATATATAGGCCTATATATACCGGGTGGTCGATGGTTCAAACCACCACGCAAGAGCTGCTTTCTTTTATTTCTTTAATAAAAGGGTTACTATATTGGGTTTTAACGATGCACTGTACTGATGATAAGATCTATTGGCGTCAAACTCGAAAGGGTTACTTCCAAAAAAGGATTAGGGTCTATCTCGAACCATATAATACACAGAAATATTTATACAGAATATACAGAAATACACATTTATACAGAAATATAAAACAAAACAGTCTAACCCAAAATCCACAACATTGAATC
Organism: Brachyptera putata; assembly: GCA_907164805.1. NCBI lineage: Eukaryota > Metazoa > Arthropoda > Insecta > Plecoptera > Taeniopterygidae > Brachyptera > Brachyptera putata. The sequence continues at coordinate 7,627,441 of OU015462.1, read as the reverse complement.
TGGATTTGTATTTACTATCATCCCGTGGACAAGTACATTGTACATAGTATGGATATTGTCAGAGCAAATAGTGGTAATATAATAATAAAATATAATACTTTTTTTAATACGGTAACATCTAAACGTGATACAAAATAATTGTTCCCCAATTAAGGCAATGGATGAAAGATGAAATCATTTGAACGGAGCACCACAAGGGCGATTTTACCATCCCAAAGAATAATTAAAATATGATAACTCATTTAACAAACAAATCAAATCTTAAATTATGTAGTAATTTCAGGGTTAGAAAACTAGTTATGACAATAGTAATAATAATCATAATAATGATGTCATAGAATCAAATAAGCAGGAGTACAATGTTGAGGTTTATTCACGATTTTGGGAATCTGGATTTTCCAGTACTACAAACTGTAACGGGAAATTCATATATTTATGCCTGTAGGCCCCACTTCTGTGAATATAACTATATTATATTCAACAGCACGACTGTAGCTCCATGAAATTACGAATATGAGTATGAAACTTGTTGGTTAGGAAAATGCCTGATGTGAATCATGGTTGCCATAGATCGTAGAGGAATAAATAGAGAGCTCTCGTTGGAAGAACAGATGGAGAGAGAAGGGAGGAGATAGAGAAAGAGAGAGAGAGCGCGAAAGAGAGTGGGAGAAGAGAGAGAGAGATGAATAGGGTGAGGGAGAGGGGGAGGGAGAGAAGAGTAAAAGGAAGGGGTGTGTGTGAGAGAGATAGAGAGGCAGAGGCAGAGAAAAAAAGAGAGAGAGAGAGTATGAAAGTAAATAAAATGATAATGCACTAATTTGATCATATTATGATGCATCCTGCACCTCGATCAGGCAAGCCACCATCTTCTGTTGTGTTGTTGTTGTCATTGTTGCTGTTGTTGTTGTTGTAGCTGTGTTTTGATTTCTGGGTATCTTTCAGCTCAACGATAGTTGAATAGAAAATTGGATTTGACCACTGCATGTGGACATTGAATGAAACAATGACAATGATTCCGACCTGCGGTTGACCGCATGTATACAGTTATTGTCTCTGTTGATGGACAGTTTCCAGTGCACACAATGTTTCCTTTCCATTCAGAATGACGTACACATTAACCGCGAATTAGTACTCAAAAGACGCAGTCTTCCATATCACTCAAAGGTTTTTCCTCTGTCATATGAGCTGCGTATGACATAACAAAGACAATACTACTTAGCAGTATATTTATTTTCAAATGAATAGCTTTATAGCGAGTGTACTAGACATTTAGTTGTTACCAGACTTTCGGTATACGTGTTCACCGAAGAGATTATGTTCAAGTTTTTCGGATGAGCGAAGCGACCATTCAATTTTACCGTACTCGAAAAAATCGACCATGTCATTTTTTCGGTTCGTACTCTACAGGTCAAACGGAAGATTTTTTTGATGAAACTTGACTTGCTCATACGTCATAATTTTTTTTAGATTAGATTAGATTTCTTTATTATTCCAAAAGATTCAACATTACAAAAATGTGAATGTATGGCAAGTCAGTATACAGATAAATAATGTTTGTGAGTGAATAAGCTATCACTCATTGAAACTCATTCAAACTGAATACATTTGTGAAGAATACATTTTATACATAGTAGATATCTGCTATTTCAAAATACATTATTATAACATGTCTTCAAACTCTTTCACTGAATAAACAGGTTTAATCATGATCAGTTCTTTAAGTTGTTTTTTGAATCCATTTAGGCTGTTTTTTGTTTTAACACTGTCAGGTAGTTTATTGTATAGTAAAGTGCCCTTATATATGCAGTCTTGCTCATACATGACTGTATGATGTGCGCTGTCGACATAAATGTTACTTTTTCTACGTGTATTATATTTATGAATATCAGAACTGAGATTAAAATTCTCCAGTCGCTTTCTTATAAAAATTAAAAGTTCCAATACATACAGACCGTACATTGTCATTATTTTAAAATCTGTGAAAAGTCCTCTACATGAAAATCGTCTATTCTTTCTATATAAAATTCGTAATAGTTTTTTTTGCACTCTGAAAATGGTTTCACTGACCCTCATACCACCCCAGTATATGAGTCCATATCTCATAACTGATTCGAAATATCCGTGATAAGCATCCTTGATTACACTCAACTTCATCTGACCTCTGATTATTCTCAATGCATAGCATGCTTTAATCAATCTTAAATAGAGTGTTTTTACATGTTCCCTCCAATTGATATTTTTGTCAATTGTTAGTCCCAAGAATACAGTTTTTTGGACTACTTTTATTTCGTCCATGCCGTTTAGGACAGGTGGCATAGTTACTTCTACTGAATTTCTGCGTGAATTGTCGAATATAACCAGATTGGTTTTACAATTGTTCATTACTAATTTGTTGAGTTCAAAATAATTATTTGTTTCAATTTTTTTTTTTTTTTTTTTAATAACATCGAAACTTGATACAAAATCATTGTTCCCCTATTAAGGCTGAGGATGAGAGTAGGATCGTTTGGACGGGGCACCACAAGGGCGATCTTACAACCCCATTTTATTATTATTTTAAATTAAAGCAATGAACTTTGACACCAGGTCTACGCTGTCTGTGACCACACATCTTCGCCGCAGATAAAAGTCTTCAGTTGTCGAAAGTCCGGAACACAATATAAACTGTTTTTGCGATATATCCGGACACTACCAACATTGATATTAGGAATAATCCAACCACACGAATGTTGATATCTTTCACTTTGAACTAAGTCTCTTAGGCAATGTTCACTTTTTCCAATGACAGCAGGTGCAAAGTTCATCATTATACAAAGGATACAAACAGGAGTGACAGCCCTCGATATAACTGGGCCTATCACTCTACTAATTAAAGGTCGTGGCCAATTAGTACTTCATCCAAGCATTCACTTCGAGGACTGTGGGAAACCACGAAAAACCACGTCAGGACGGATCAAGTGTTTGTTGGTCTTGAAAAAATACATTTTTTTCTTCCAACTTATATTCTTCTCGTCTGTTCTTGTTTTCTTCGTTTCTTGAGACATTGATAGTGTTGTGATGACATGGATGCAAGGAAAACCAAGTGGCAGTGGAAAGTCTCGATACCCCATAGCCCTCTTGACATTGATGATATCCTGATGGCCGTGCACAAAAACAATCTGCCAAGGTTCCTGTATTCTTTTGAGTGATTCTCAAACTTTTGGGACCCAAATATCTTGAAAATCCTAGAAATAATGAATGTGCTTACATAAATCTATTCTAAAATACAATATATTGAAACGTTGATATCGAAACCACTTCTCAAAGTCATAAAAACTCTGTGTGATCACTTTAAATGAAACTATCTGAATGTCAGCCTTCCTTCTGGCTAGCCCAGATGTCAAAATCTTGTATCGTAAGTATTTCACAAAATAACTAAAACTTTTACTTCCCTTTACGTTCACTTGTAGTATGGTACTCGAAGATCATGTAGACATCACTGGAAGTAACATTGGCTCACTTTGAATCCTTTAAAACATTATTTATATACGGACAGAAATATCTCAAAAACTGTTGTTATATCCATGGTTGCCATGGTTCTCTGCCATGGTTCTGCCATGGTTAATGCATCTGGTTCATGCCATGGTTTCAAATATAACTGATTCCATCAATTTATGTGCTTCTTCTGCATTTTTACCTGTCACTACAATAGTCGTGTCATCAGCAAATTTTGTTACTTTGGCATTAATATTATTTGCCAGGTCGTCAATATATAATATGAACAGTAATGGTCCAAGAATTGACCCTTGTGGTATTCCACAATCTATATTACCAAGATCAGAATAAATTGTATTCCTTGAATCACTTTTACTACTGTAATTAATAATTTCTATCTTCTGTTTTCTATCCTTCAGGTATGACTCAATCAGTTGGAGTGCGATACCACGTATCCCCATCTTTCTTAATTTATGCGATAGTAAAACGTGATCAATACAGTCAAATGCCTTTTGCAGATCACAGTATAATCCTAGAGTTACTTGATTCAAGTCTAATTGTTTGAGTATATATGACAATCTATCATGTATGGCATCTGATGTGGATTTGTTATTGCGAAATCCAAATTGATCCGATTTTATTACATCATTCATTTCCAGAAAATTTGTCATTCTATTTTTTATAACTGTTTTATAAATCTTTGAGAAAATTGTTAATAGAGAGAGAGGTCTATAATTACTCATATTTGTCTTTTCTCCTTTTCCTTTGTAGGTGGGTCTTACAATTGCAATTTTGAGATAATCCGGGAAGATTCCCGATAAAATGCTTTGGTTTATCAATATTGTTAGTATATTCACAAATGCATTGATGGTTCTCTTAACTACCAAAACCTTTACATTGTCAATGCCTGTTGCCTCACTGTTATTCAAATTGTTCACAATATTTACTATTTCGGTATTTGTTACCGGTGTCCCAAGTACATTGACTTTGGCCTATTTCTAATAGAGTTCACATAACTGGTTTCTCTCACCTGTGACTTTTCAATATGCTTCGTTATCTCTTTTGGAATATTCAAATAAAAGTGATTGAATTGATTTGCAATTTCATTCGGGTCTGTTACTACTCTTGATCCATAATCCAACTCGATACCATAAAGTTTTGTGGCACATTCGGCTATATGTGTATTGTATAATTTGTAAAGTCATATTTTATCATTCTTAAAAAGTGTGTAGTTGATCCACTGCGAATTGTATACACTGGGATGGATTCATTCGAGAAACAAATTGAATGTAAAATTTGTCACGTCAACCAAACAAAAAAAGTCACTGAAAATGTAGCCGATGTACGTGATCTGTTGTTTGTAATTGGTTTCAGGTCTTGATTATAATTAAAAAATATACACAATTCCTGCTCCGTTAAACAGATACCAATCGAGTTATTTTTGTTCATTTTATTTGAAAAAATGATTTATATTCGCAAGGTGCTCACTCTCAACTTGAAACCGGATAAGAAAAAAAATTTGCATATATGATGATCCTTCCTTTTGCGTATTCTGAATTTGAATGTATTTCTGTCGTGTTCGATTCGCATCCGTTCTCTGCAACTGTTTGGCCTCTCTCTCTCTCTCTATCTCTCTCATTCTCTCTTTCCCTCTCTATCTCTCGGAAATGATCCACGGTCGTATATATACGTATATATAAATATATATATATATATATATATATATATTGATCATATGTAGAACGATATAGATAACTTGTGCAATATATTTATAAACCAATCAGTTTTTACATTCGGTGTCTTTGGTGCATAATCTTATTTGCACTAATGAGAAGTCAGCTTTGATAATATCTTGAATATGTGATATGGAAGAAACTGTGGCAGGTTGAAATCATTTAATTTTTTTAAATATAAGCCCATAATTTAATACATATTGCTTAACCTCGACTTCAAAAATCGACTTGGAGAAAAATGCTCGCTTCCCGCTGCCCCTATCACGTTGCGATACCACGGTGCTCACACTGGGCTTTCCATGTGCGTAGTTTTTGGGTATTTCTAATTGTGTTCCGCGGCGAACAATTTGGCGTTTGTCACATGGCGATCTGCTGAACCGTTGCTGAGATTCCGCTGTACATTAATTCACTATGGTCATGCACTCATGTGCTCTTTTGACCACATGTGAAATGCGACAGCGTTAAGCAGTGGTACGTGTGACTAAAGCTGTTACACTCATCTGGCTGACACCGGTCGGCCAGCTGAATACTAAGATAGCCTACTTGGTTTTAAAGCTTGGACTCAAGTTGGCAGAAAATATGTTATCGAATCACGAAGCTTTAATGTATCTTTCCACTTCCCAGGCGCGTAGGAAGCAACTTTGATTCGAGTAGGGGGGTGGGGGCATAATTTCAATTCAGAAGATATTATATATCAAGGGGCATCCGGGATCTGAGGCAGAGTTTCACACGCGGAGGCGGAGAAAATTTCAAGACCTTTTATTGTCCTTTGAACATCTTAGAAGCACATTTGACATAAGTTAGCTAGCGTCACCTTACGTGATTGTGAGGGTGTCAAGGCATATCGAGTGTGTGTGTGGAGGAGGGGGGGGGATGTTGGATCGTTAGTGTGGGGTGGTAATTTCCCTCTTTACCCTCTCTACTCGCGCCTATATGTTCTCACATCTATCAGCAATGTAATGAGTTTTATACAATGTCAAACGGGTGACGAGACAGGCGTGCGCAGGGTTGTAGATATGTAATTCAGGATAAAATATTCAGTTAAATATCCAGGAAATATTCCCTCATTATGATGCATTAGTACCTAACGTATCTGACGTCTCTCGTCTCATATATACTCCGTATACTTCGTACAGGACTATGTCTCTGCGTCCCCATGTGCCTCTGCATGATACTGCAGCAGTCATTTCAACAACAGTACGAAAACCAGTTGCTTTTTTAACAGGAAATAAAACAATCGATGAATGCAACAGTTTTGTCGGAAAACATGATGTGTGACTTTGCGGATCATTGACGTAATCCGTTGGAAGTTGAAGTGACGACTCGATTGTATAAACCTCGTTCGTTTCCAGCGGTCTTAAAACTGAGACTAAGACTACGACTAAAGCAACCCATAAAACGGTTGTGAATCGACCTTAACTGGATAAGCTATATCCACGTTAATATAGAGATCAATAGAGTTTAATATAGAGATCAATAGAGTTTAATATAGAGATCGGTAGATCAGGAGAGATCAGTAGAGTTAGTTTTTTGTTACAATCGGTCAAGTCTAGGCCTAGGCTATACGTTTCATTCTAGTTAAACAAATGTTCACGTATGGAATATTCATTTTGAATTAATCTTTATTTGAAACACATTCAATTCTACACGAACTACAGAACAGTAACTCATGCAGCAAATGATGACACTCAATGACGAGAGAACATTTCATGCCCTGTTTTAGTATATTACAAACTTTCATATACACATTTGTAACACAAACTTGTATTATTCTTTATAATACTCATCAGTATTGTAACATTTTTATCCATGGGAGTTCATAATAGAGATAATATAGCACTGCTTGTTAAGGTTTAGGGTTGTTCCTCGATGTAAAAACTTGTATCGATTATCGTTTACATCAATTCGATAATTAATAGTGATATATTGACATTTTTTCTTCTATTTGATAATCGTATTGAATGTACAAATATCGTATCTTATTGAAATATTCAACTTATTTTCATATAGTTACAAAAGCGTTTCTTATTGGGTTTTCAGAGAGTGTTCAATAGAAGCCGAACACTTTCCCGCCCATGTCACTGATTGGAGGAATCATGCGAACAGAAAAAAGTTTTGTAAGGTTGAAAAGGTAGTTTCGATAATCGAAAAAACTTGTCTTGTAGAAACTAAATCGATTATAGTGGGCTATCGGTTGAAAAAATATTGATTGTGTTCTATATATCGGTTACTATTGACAATCACCCCCTCTTTTTTTTTACCGCGTTACAACTTTCTTTACATTGAAGTGGGTGAAAATTCGAAAGAGCTAAAAATATAAGATAATAGAAAATATGCCTCATCAATTGGAAATTTTCGTGTTTTCAAAAAATCACCTTGTATACCCAAATAATAAAACAATATGATCCATGATATCAAAAACAGGTTATATTATTGTAGCTTAGAAAATGGTTTTCGACTATTGAAACCCCTCCGACCACCACTGCCTCGGTGGTAGCCACCACTAGAATGATGATGCGCCGGGCGCCTGTAATTGGCGTATTGGCCTTGGGATCCTCTGTGGGGGACTGGGGCGCCGGCGGCCACCGCCTCAGGCTCTGCGGCAGTCAGCACACAGAGAGCAACGGCCAACACAGCTGCGATCTGCAAGCAACAGAATCACTCATTGTTGGAACACAGAGGCTGCAACGCGTATGTCATATGATCAATACGGGAATCAGGAGTTAAGTTACTGAAGTTTGATTTTGATTTTTTTATATTGGGTTTAACGACGCACTGTTATGATACCGCAGATCTAATGGCTTCGGAGTTTGATTATGGTTGACACTCTTTATTCTTAGTCATACCGTTCTGTCTGTGGTTACACACAAATCAAAAAAATCAAAAAATCAAGCACGCGCAAAAAAAGAAACAATGACATTTATTTAAAATGTTACATTTAAAAAAAAAAAATTGTCACCTATCGCCAGCCATATTGCATTCATAAGCTAATTTTGTTTCTACTTTTTGTGTCGAATATTCAGAATCACGGCTTCTGGGCGTAATTTTGAGCTTCCAGTCAAGGTGTGTAGAGTTTTTGAGTATATCCCATATAAATATCTTATTCAACTTGCAATGTATAGGCCTATATGTGCTGCATTTTCCTAGTTGATACTTGAGAAATAGAACTGTTTACTATTAGAGCCAGTTAGACGAATCCTGGTTAGACCCAGTTTTACGAATTGATAGTAAGTGGATTGACCGGTAGTTAGTGAATTATCTTGTTATCACCCTTGATTATATTATGTTCGTTTCGAACCTTAACTGATAGTTGGCGGATTAGTATACCACCGGTATTACCAACGTGGGAGTAGCTCTAACTGGCAGTTTAAAGTTGTTATCCCCATGGTTACCTATGCTATTTGTTTTCACCAACTCTCAATAAAGGCTAACTAGACTTCGGTTATACCGGGCCTTATAATAGTAAAACTGGCTCAAACGATTAGTTGTACGAAAATAGCAGCCTTTGACTATGTGGAAGATACATTGTACCTATACCAGAAACTCGAGGCAGAATTCTGGTAGAAACAAAGACTATTTTGTAAGCTATAAATAATCAATGGGAATTGAATATTGCCGTCACTTTTCTTACCAGTAATCCTTTGTACATGATAAGCTCTTCTTCTTCTTCTTCTTCTTCCTCGATAATGTATCTCTCAGCTGAATGTGATAGTAAGTCACAAGTAATTCATCTGAGGCTCTTTTATATACACATGGCACTGAATAACAGTGGACATTACGTTGATCAAATATTATATTTCGAAAACCTATAACTATGTGCTATTCGTATTTGTATTCATCATTCACCATTCATTATACACATACACACTGACTGTACACTGTATTGTAACCTTCTTTTGAACACTAAATAATGAAATAAGTAGATTCAAATATTTGAGATTCAAGTAGGCCTAACATCAAATATTATATAAGCCTAACCAACAATATACCACAATACAATTATGAAATTATTCAGCTAATCACACAAACATTGAAAAATGTTCAAGAACGCATGAGAGTTGATTTTGCGAAATATCAGTTTCTTGATGATAGTTTTGATCAGTATAATATTAATATAATATCAAGATTCTGATATAGATGAATAATATATATTTTAAATACCTTTGGGTAGATATATAAGTAATATTTATCTAACTCCATCGCATAATTTTCACATATAATATTACTGTACATATTTTTAAAGCTGGTATAGAATGGTAGAATTCAAAGTCTTTTTCTACAGAGCAAACTGGTGAAGTGAATGGGCCGAGTTTTTTTTTATATAGATACCAACATTCTAAGAACATATCAAAGTGATTGGAAGATTCAATTTGGAATATCAAAGTGAGTTCGAGATTACTCGAACTAAAAACAAAACATTCATAATTGATCTACATTTTTCAAGATAAACAGAGCTTATACTCAAAGAAGATCAAGGATCGAATCAATGGATTTTTGGTACTTGGGTGGATCACGAGCTCAATGGGAAAAATAATCAAAGCTGAGGATAACATATTACCAGACTAGCTGGATGCATAACCTGTCTAAAGGTCTAAAGGTGCTGTATACGAATCAGTTTGGTGCGTAGATCTTGGAAAACAGCTGGATTGATAGCCAATATAGTTCCAAATGTGTGCAATCAGCTATTAAAAAAAAAGAAAATGCTGTAACCTAAGCGAAAATTGCACTATTTTTTTTTTTTTTTTCCAATGCTGCTTACGACCCCACCAACAGCTGGGTTATACGGGGGTACGACCGTACGAATGAGCGGGTGAGAATGAAACGATGAAGTGATGGTATAGGTGAAAGGACGTTAACAAAAACCCATGTCTTATATGCGGCACTTGAACCCACACCCAACGGTGACTTCAGTTTCTGTCGCTAGCGATAATTGACTGTGTCTCCGGGGTGGCTTAGTTTCTTCTAATTGTACTGTACTCATTCAAATTATGTTCAACTTGTATACTTATACCTACCTTTTCATGCATAGAAACAGAAGAGCAAAGACACGAGTTTAAATCATATTTTCACGCAGCATTTAAATTCTGTCTACATCGAGGTCTTCTTAGTAGAAGATATTTCGTACAATACGTAAAAAAAATACACCAGGCCTACTCAATCAAGTAAAATGTGGAAGGTCAAAATATTACGACTTACAATATAATTTGAGCTTCAATCACTATTCTCAAAACTGAAAGTTCCAACGGTTCACCCTGATGTTTCTCAGAGAGAGTCTGCATTAGGAATTAGCATAAGTTGTGTATCCATGAAGCTATAACTCAAGATTAAATGAATGAAGGACGGAGTGCAATATAAAATATGTAAACTGCTGATCAGTTCGAACGTTGTACCCCTAACTCAATGTGTTCGTGAGGAAATCTTTCTTTTATTATTTTATATGACTTTGGATCTCGGTTTAGGCTTACACTGTTCTATGTGAAGAATATATTTTTAAAATTAATATTAGGAACTGAACAAAAGGCAAACAATATTTTTCGAATAAACTTCTTATGTATATATATATATATATATATATATATATATATATATATATATATATATATATATATATACATATAAGAAACATTAGAATAGGTGTGACTTTCGTTGTGTTAGCTTTTCATGATTCATGTCTATACAACAAAAGTATACAATTATCATGCAAAAAAAGAATTTCTATGAGGAAGAATTGACTCGTTAATTGAAAATAAATACCAGGAATTAATTCGTTAGAATGTAAGCATACGAATGATAATAATTCACCTTTCATGTATAGGCATCTGAATCAACATCACGTGCTGTACGTTCAGCACAGATAAAAAAAATGTATGTAGACCCTAGGCCTTTATGATATATAGGCTTATATATATATATATATATATATATATATATATATTTGTGTATTGTGTGAAACTTGTTTTTGGTGCTGTATTTTCTAGCTCATCTTCTAATGCTAGATAAACGCGCTTTGAAATCTATTTATCCGCGAATGTTAATGTTTTTGCAATAAAAACTTTCGAAAGTAGATGGTAGAAGTAGTACTACTTTTACTTCGAAAGTAGAAAGTAGATCCGCTAGATAGCGCAACGGTTGAATCTGAGTAAGCAACTCGCAGCCAGTAATTCTATATAGTTCGAAGCGTCCCAGAATTTTCTCCTTTCAAAGCATACTTACCTGGCGTAGGGGTTACCGTGATCAACAAGGCGGTTCCCCCAGGATGAGGCTCTTCCATTGCACTTCGGTTGGGCTGACTCCTGCGATGATCTCAAATGTAGATTACTCGGACGTGTAATTTTTGGTAGTCGGGGCTGCGTACGCGCATGCCCCGGAATAATTCTTCAATAATATATCAAATATATTTATTCAAATTTCATCAATTTATCATAATATCTAATCCATTTTTCTCTTGTTATGTTCGATAAATATTCTGAAATTTTCCTCGGCAATGTAGAGGTAGTAATCAACTTTGAACTCTTTTACATAAAAAAATGATTTTTGATGCTAACACGGTAGCACGCTTTGTTTTCCGTCTCGATAAGTCTTATGAACCACCGCATTTTTTTCTGCCTGATCAAGTGCAACGTTCTAGACCGGTTCAAGTGGCTTGCCGGGACGGAAATAATCGTGCAACCATGTTACTACGAATCAAACTTCAGTGAATCAAGCTAGAGACAATTTTCTGTTAGCATGATTCATTTCCTTCTGAACAAGAATTGAGATGCCAGAAATTTAATAACACAATTATAATTTAATTATATCTCTGGATGGAAGTATGAGTGTTCGTTTTTGAGCGGTGTTTTTGTGGGTGATCCACGGACGTGCTGGAACACGATGTTGAAGTGCGAGTGCGAATACTACTCCACTGGATATTCTATAGGATACTATCGAGCAGAAGATAGTGTGTCAAGAAATCATGAGTGAAAGAACATTCACAAAATCCTGTGCCCTGTTGACTCGAATTCCCACGTGTAAATATACGTCCGATTCTAAAGCGGTGCCTTAGTCAATTGAGCTATGGAGAGCAGCACCAGGTTAAAATATTTTGATGTTTTTTGTTAATAAGAGTGTAAGAGATTTGTCAGATTACTCTCGATTTTGTGGAACTATGCTACAGCCATCTTTTGCAGAGGTTTCCTTATGTATCCTAGGCAAATGCCGTGATGGTTCGTGAAATAACGTCTCCAATAGCTTTTTTTACACTATCCTTCCCATCACCTATAAAACCTTCTTTTTATCACCTCATTATCTCATCAATCACTAGGCGCTGACAGATCTCCGTTATCACTACAGAGCGTCGTTGAAGCCAGTCATAGATTCAATAACAAAAAAAAAAATGATTGACTAGACGCACCTTGGAGAAAATAGGAGAATCTATAAAAAGAAGTATTCCCCTATTTTGTATTAATTTCACAAAATCATACAATCAATCTAAATCACCAAGTCAAGAAATGGTCTTCACGATCTGAAGCAAATATTCTCATATTCTCCATAAACATCTTCATAACACTTCTTCAACTTTGTATCCACTTCCTCTTCATTTTTCTCATTCATTATCACCAGTTTTATTATTACTACTCAAATTTCTGATTCCATTACCGTAATTGTATCACTCATTTTTATTTTAGGCAATTATAATCCCAAATTTCTAGTAAGCTCTTCTTAGTAATTTATCGTCAATTTAAACAGCTATCATTAATAAATGTATTTTCTCAATTATTCTATATACATTTATTATCCACGGTGTTTACATTCTATAATGGGTTTCAGATCCATCTGCATACAGAGTCCTAGTTCACCATACCGTGCTTAAATTTCTTTTTTCAAATCTCTAAAATATGCAGTCTCGGCGTATAATTAGTTCTGTACAGCAATCAGCAATTTAATTATAAACCATATCAATCTATCAGGTCAAACAATAAAGTATTCATAATATGCATAAACAGAAGATTATATTTCCATTAAAAGTACAAAAACGAATTAGAAACGGTATATCCATGTCTTATACATTGTTCATTATCATACTTATCTTTCGGGTCACAATAGAGATTGTTTACTTTATATAATGCAAGAAATACGACGAAAGCGTTATCTTGATTAGCTCGTCTCCTCCTTGTGTAACTAGCAGGGGCGTACGGCGTTGCGACGCGGACGTATACTTATAGCCGGGAAAGAGGAATGCCGTCTTCTTTGGTCTGCTCCACTTTGCCGAGAACAAACGTACAAATAAAGTGAATATTTGATATTCGAAATATGTTGTCTCTAGCATAAGAGTCATGGAAAGGTAGATTTTTATGATTTTAGACCATAGCAACTGAAAACTATGTAAAAACTATGCACGTTGGTGTGGTTGATGCGTTTGTAATATTTCGGTAAGTGAACATTCATATTTCACAGATTAACTACCCCAAGTATTGTTTGAAACAGTATTTAGAAACTAAATAGAAGCTAGATTCTTATTACATGTTTTATAGATGACAGTCGAGTTCTCGCTTACCCCAAGTATTGTTTAAAACAGTATTTAGGAAGTAGATAGAAGCTATATCCTTTTTATCTCATCCGTAGATGACAATAAAGTTCCACTGGATTATTTTAACCTCAACATTGACAATAATATCTATCTTCCATATCTGAAGTAGTTAACCAATTCTGGATTCTTATAACTGCCGTTGTATAACTCAGTAAAGATCAGCTGGATTATCATTACGTCGGGTAATACATAGATCAGTGATAAGAAAACAGAGGTAGTAATCACCCGCCAGTATATTTGTACTGCTCAGTATTAGAACGAACGACCAACGATCCAATGATGGACCTTAAGAGTGCATTGGAGTCGATTTAGCGAAATATAAATTTTTTGAATGGATGATGATAATAATGATAACTTTTGAACGATATATATAATTATATATATATATATATATATATAGTAGACAGTAAAAATCTGCCAGATTATTTGCACTATTTTCTCATTATTTCCAGCACGAACTCCTGTATCTGCATTGGTTCTCTCTGCAACTTACAGTAACAGCTAGGGTTTATTTACTGATTCGTTTTAATGTTCTTTTAGATGGATCTTAGTTTAAAAACGTATTCTGAAACTAAATAGAAGCTAAAGATTCATAGTTCTTCTTCCATAGAAGACAGTGAAGTTCTGCTAGATTATTTTTATCTCAACATTGAGATTAATATCCATCTTTTACATCCAATGGAGTAAACAAATGCTGGATTCTTTTTACTGCCGTTGTAAGGATTTCAGTAAAGATAGGCCAGATTATCATTACTTTTGTTAATTCATATAGCAATAATAAGAAATCAGGGGAAGTAATCATCCGCCAGTATATTTGTAGATAGATAGATAGATGTTTATTGTTTCATAGTGATACATACATAATATATCCACTCACCCTTAAGTATACAAAGATGTGTTGTTACGGGTTTAAGAAATTAGTCAGTAAAAAGAAAATATAAATGAAATGAAAAAAACAAAACAAACATGTTAAATATTATGTATAGGAGCTAATTTAAATTATAAAAATTAGGTAATTGAGCAAAAGGTACATTTACAATACTTGGCATCACAGAATTCGTTAATAGAATAAAAGGCATGTACAACCAAAAAGTCTTTGATCCTATTTTTAAACATTTGTCTTGAGACGGTTAGATTTTTAAATTTCTCCTTCAGGCTGTTGTAAAGTTTGATCCCAACATGTGTAGGGTCACGGTCAGAAATTAAGAGTCTATGATGCACCTTGTGGAGATCATTTCCATGCCTTGTGTTATGGTCATGGTTTGTAGTATTCGCTCTGAATACTCCAGGATTGTCCTTCACAAATAATAAGACTTCCAAAATATAAATACATGTAAGTATGAGAATTTCCATATTGATGTACATTTTTCTGCAAGGTGCTCTGAAGCTTGATCTACCTATAATTCTAACCGCTCTTTTTTGCAATTTAAAAATTATAATTGCATCAGTTGAGATGCCCCATATCAATATACCGTAGCTTAAGTAAGATTGTATAATTGCATAGTACACAACACGTACGATATAATCACTGCATTGATCACGGAGCTGCTCTAATGCAAAGCATGACGAGCTGAGTTTTTTACGGAGTGCATTTATATGGGGTTTCCACTATATCTAAGTCCGTATCGTTATACCTAAATTGAGTTTCCTCTATTTCCCCTATTGTCTTATATTTGATCAAATTGGTTTTATCACAGTTGAGCTTGAGTTTATTAATAGAAAACCATGTGTCTAGTTCGTCCAAAGTAACGCGTATTAGTTGATCGAGATCATTTTGGGTTGTACCATCGACTATTATCGTTGTGTCGTCTGCAAATAGTACCACATTTTCTCTACCGACTGTCAGGTTAGAAGGCAAGTCATTTACATAAAGACTGAAAAGGATTGGACCTAAGATCGACCCTTGTGGAACACCATGTTTTATCAGCTCCCATCGAGATTCCTCTTTGACATTTTCTGTTTCGATAGTGACTTTCTGCTTTCTATCAGTCAAGTATGATTTAACCCGGTTTGCAGCTACGTCTTTAGTATTAAAATGCCTGGCTGATGATCAACGTTCAGTAATCATCAGCCAGCATTTTATTTTATACTCGCTGCCGAGATACTTGTCTATGGCGGACGTAGATATGTGAGTGCGGGAAACTACCTTGTCTCTGAAGTCTGAATCGTTGGGCGTATGGAAAGATGAGCTGAGAGCTGCGTTCATGAGTGGTGATCGGCTGGAGGTAAGGATGGTTGATTGAGGGGGAATAGATGAAAAACAAAACAGTGGATATAAAATCGATGATCTTCAAGAAAATTATATACTTCAACTTTTAAAATACATCGAATTGAAAATATTTTATTCACGGAACACAGAATTTGTGTTTTTATCGTGTATTTTTATTTATGTACTAATGAGTAAATATTTGACACTATGCTAGTAAGAAACTGATAAGGTAAATTTGATGATCATACTGTGTTTGTTTCGATTATAAAATCTACGTCTCCTTTTTTTTTTTCAATTTTTCCAGATTATCCTATAAAATTCTTATACAATAATTTGGAATACATTAGATTAATACACCAGTCTGTTTAGGGCTATTACCTAGCTGATTTGGTCAGGCATGTACTGATGGTGCAGCTGGGCTTTCGTAATCTGAAACAAAACACCACTTATTAATCTTTCTTTTAATAACACTGAAACACAAAACAGTACACAAAAACAAAAACAGTAATTTCCTCGTGTTGACACTCCGCTAGAGCCCTGGCATACATTAATTACAACATCCCTCAATCTGTATACATCATTTGTTATTTCCACCATCGAAGAATATCGACATGACTTATATATACAGATTAGACGAAGCAATAAATTACTCACTCTTCGTGAAGTAGAAATCAATACATATTAAATAAATGTACTGGAGCTTTAATGTTACACCGGGGCACGACACCTGTTATAAATAAATCTCTAGTCGAAAAAGTGTAACACGAATATATATATATATATATATAATGGTTTTAAAACTTTCACAATGTATATATTGAGTATAAATATTATTTCGAGTTACCCGAAATAATAGTTATACTCAATATATATATATATATATATATATAGATGGATAGATATGACTCTATTTACATTTTTTCCTAACGTCCACGTACAATATATATACATACAATACATAATATATATATATATATATATATATATATATATATGTATATAATTTATATGTGTTGATGGATATTCTCGTGGCCGGTGATACATGGTAAGATGATTTTTTCGGTAGTGCCACGTCTTGTGGTTTTCGGAAAACGACGTTTCGATGGGATTTCACCCATCATCTTCAGGTCTTGTCGGTGTGTAGATCAGCGATCGAACGAAGCGATCGTGATTCATTTGATCGCTGACCTACACGCCAACAAGACCTGAAGATGATGGGTGAAATCCCATCGAAACGTCGTTTTCCGCAAACTACAAGACGTGGCACTACCGAGAAAACATCTTACCCTAAATATATATATATATATATATATATATATATATATATATATATATATATATATATATATATACTATAATAAGATAATTATAATAAACTAGAATTATGTTATTAAAATTGAAATCTTATATTTCTCTACATATAGAAATTTCTATAACCCTATATATATATATATATATATATATATATCTTCATCTTGAAATTACTTATACTAAATTTATTCCATCTGCGGATTAATACTACCAATATGGGAGGAGCTCTTATTTTCACCACGGTTCATATTATTTATTCTCACAGACTCAGAAAAACTCAGATCAAAAATGCAAACGTAATAAATACTTTAATGTTGTTCAGGGTTGCCGTTTGACAGGAGAATAGAAAACGATACAGGAATTTCGATATTGAATGAAGATCAACATTTTCGAGCGATATCGATTTTGAAAATATCGAACCTTAAAAATTACCATTATGTAAAATATATATTAAAATGTATCGGTGAATGATGTGCTACTATCCATGTGTGACTGAGAACTCATTTTTTCCAACTACTTTCAAGCGGCACATATGACCCGATCAGCATGTGTGAGCGCTTACGCACTTGCTTTGTGTGATCTGGGAGGTGAGGACACATTGTGCCTTGGTTCGATCCCCTCTTTTTTTTTTTCGTGGTTTCTCTCTGTATTCTAGGTTAATGAAGGGATGTCATCACAATATATGCCACGACCGCTTCCTTCTCACTCCTTCTCATTACCTACGAAACCTTTACCTCATATTAATTCATCCGATGCCAATAGCTATCAGTAATCATTACAGTATGTCGTTGAACACAAACAGAAACTAGTTTTAGTTAAAAAGTTTAAAAAAAAGTATTCTAAGAAGTAAGTGTATATTTTATTTAACCTAACCGTTAGCACTCTTTTGAGGTAATTGGTACATTGCATGTAAGTATAAATACATGGAGATATCCAATGCAATTTGTAATAACTATTTTACAGTGATTCAACAGTTGGATGGAGAACCAGGATAAATTGACTATTTACTTGTTCGAAATGTTCTGAAAACCTTTTCTATGGGAAAAATGAGTTTCTCGGTAACAGAGAAACTTTATTTTGTCGACTGCAATTTCTTCGGCAATAATCACTTCATGAAGAATGTGTTCGATGTCCCGATGTATACGATACAATCCATTATACTTATATACATCCACGAGATGTGAAGGTTCCGATCGACGGCACCCATCCTACATCACTAGCGCACGGACGGTTCGCCCCTTCATATCTCGGATATAAATATCTTAATATCGGATATACATACTTTTATCTTAGTAGAAAAGACTATCGAAAAGTTGAACAACGTCCATTGAACTTGACTGTCAATCAACAGTGTGCACTTGTGGTCATATAGAATTGTTTTTACAGAAATTGAAATATGAATTGGAATAAAATCACTTTTAACTGATAATTTTGTCACAGACTATGCGTAGAATGCGTATATGCACATTGTCTGCTTTATTCCGTATAATGTCAGTATTATTTATTTCGGGTTGTATTTTAATGTAGTTTGATCGATCACTTTATGTGATCGTATATGTGCGATGTTCGACGGTCCATCGAGACCAAAGACCTTATTATATAACGAGACAATTAAACTCAAGTCGGTAAAAGTAGTCCTCTAGTAAATAAAACTGAAATCTAAAATATCATTAGGATTTCTCTATCATATATAGTTTGTGGGTTCATCGATAAATAGTGTATAGGACAGCATGCAAAATTCTATTGAGAGCGCATGGGACTGGGAGTCGATTTGTCGAAATATTAGTTTCTAATGAAGAAGAAAAACAGATAATTTCAATACTTCATCAAATCTTGAATAAACAGTAGTGATTCTTGTGAAAAAACTCAGAATTATTTATTTAAACTCAACATTCCGATGTGAAGTTGCACTTTCATCGATAACAGGCAAATAGGCATACTGAAAAAAAAAACGTTTTCTAATTCAAATGATTTTTGACTTCTTTCTAAAGTATGAACTCAAACAATGGCTTTCGTTTCATTATGAGTTTTTAGTTACAACATTTTGAAGGTATATTGGAAATATACTATACGTGTTCCTTCTTCATTGGAATGTTTATATTTCATACATCTTTCGAAAATTATCACCAGAAATTGATATTTCGCCAAATGTATCCTGCACTCACTCCCATGCATCCTCTATACTAAACAGGGCAGAGAGTCAGTATTCTCCAATCAGGGTTATGATAATAAAAAGAAATTGTTCGAAACGGGCACCGTAAGGACACCGCAATGTATAATGAAGTATATTGATAAATAAGTAATTATTCCATGAATGACCTTTTTTGATTACTAATCTGTGACAGGATTATTTAACGATGAAACCCAGATTAATCTTGAATGGGTCTCTACGAAACCAGTAAATATTTTCTCTTGAATTTTATTAGACAATACAAGTTGAAAGATATTGTACTTGTCCATTTATTTACACGCTGGCTTGGATACACTTACCGAATCACGTAGCCAACTTTTAAACAATAAACAGACTGAGAACTTTTCACATTAAAGCGTTCGGGATGGGTCCATAAGATTGGTAATGTCGAACAGATAAGATCTCTATTGCAATTTATGGACTCGTTTTGTTGAATTGAGAGAAGTATGATAGATCCCCTCCCAGTCTCTCAGCCTTGCTGGTTATCGACCTGAAGATAGGCTTCATGACTATGTTTAAGAGAATGGGGCTGAGGGGACATCCATCGTTGCTTCGGACACTCGGACAAAGGAGTATTACGAATTACGCCAGGTAATTGAACCTTAAACTTGTCTGATAACTGTGCCAGGGCATAGGCTATAGCTATAATACGTCCAGGCCAACATTCTATACGACCTTGTTTTATACGTTTCATATTCTCATTTGAAAAAAAAAAAGATATTTTGCAGTTTATGGTAAACAATTATACACCAATCTTTTTATTATTGTGAATATGTTTCAATAGTGGCGTCTTGAAGACCAAATTTTAAGCAATTAAATAAATGGGAGAATCATTTCAAGTCAATTTGCAGTATAGATAAATTACTTCCAAATATAGTGGATGTAGTTTTGGAGTACGAGTAGAATTGTATTTTTGCTCCCGTTTGAGACTGGTTCAGAAGTAGAAATATTTTCCAAACTGTTTCCAAACATACAAAATCATAATCAAATTGCTCAGCAATTACTTCGACTTTGATAAATCTCACTCGAGAATTAAATTATAAATAATATTTGGGTATTGCAGGGGCGAATTCAGGTCACATTGATGAAGGGGGGAAGGAGCGTTTTAAGTTTGGAGAAGAAAAAGCATATGAAAATAGTTGTCAAACGGTGAAAAGTTGTCGCGAAGCCGGTGAAACCTACCGTGCCAGTAACTCTGCATACGGTACTTGAAACACTGTATGGACCTTGTTTTGGCCCATCACAAGCATGAAAGTTCAGTTAAGTCATAGACGAAGAATATATACTACTAAATAACTAGATATACTAAATATACTAAATATACTAGAAAAATATACAAAGTCTTATGGCTAAACAAAAATAAATCTTCGGGACCTAATTTGGCAAATAAATCTAGGCCTACCTCCATTTCCCTCGCCTTCGTTTCCAATCAGTACCTATACATGCTCGCCACAGAAGAAACGGCCCCCTGATACTGTGTAGCAGCACTATCACATTCACAGGTATCACGGACCCTCGCCCGTGATAGTGAGAGAATAGTTCAGAAGAGAGTGAAAAAAGACAATGAAGATGTGGGGTTAAATGTTGGGGTCAACGTGACGTGTCTTGGTAGTATATCTTTCGTTTATAGTAAAGTTGATATATCAATGGCGCCCCCTAATGAATGAAGTGGATTTTCTTCATTCTGTAAGAAGACTAATCAAAGCGTGAAGATTGTTGTTAAATTGCTCAAATTGATTTGCATATTCATTTTTATGTACGGTAGGCCTAAGTGGTTTATCTCAAGCTCAAATTTTCAGATTTTTAAATTTGTTGACAATTCAAACTCCGTTGTTTTACTTTGAAGAAAGAAGTCCGGTATATTGACAACCGTTCACAATACATTAGTGACCCCGGGAATCCAGCGTCTATTACAATTATTAGAATATTACAATTAGAGATATTAAATCGAAAATTGAAATTATTCAACAATTAATGTGGTTATTTATCCCTATAAAAATGTGAAAAACTCCTTCTGACAAAAAACTATATCCAAGATTAACTAATGCAGAACCATTGAAGTGAATTGATACTGATGAAAAAACCTATACTGAGTTTCATTTTTTTCCGTGCATGAATCTTTCCGTATCCGTGAAATCAATTCAAATGATTGTTTATAGATAATAGATTGGAAAATTGGAATAATTTAACAACTAGAGATGAATTGAATTTTAATTAATGATAAATAGTAAATGATGTTTCACCAAGTTAGATTATTGAACATGTGATTATATGAAGCATATTTGATGATACACGCAATTGATGTTATCTTGAATAATTGATGATGCAATTATGAATTTCTCTAATGAAGTACTGTAAATAAAGTAAGTCAAGTCTAGTACTTGGGTCCGTATCGTTACTGACGCCTCTGAAGTATATGGATATAATATTTTGGATTACTTTTTGAAATCTGCCATATTTCTAGGTGTAAAAGTAAGCATCTCAGAAACATAATCCAATCAAAACGTTTCCTTGTTCATAGTCTTGATAGCACTCATGAATGCGTATCCATAAAACGTATACAAACAAGATGTAGGTAATTAAAATGTTACTGTTATGTAAAGTGGAATCTTAATAACTCACCATAAAATTAATTAAAACACATAAGAAGTAAAGCGTGATTTCCAAAGTATGTACGGAAGTTATTAACTCGGAGTAAAAATATTTCTGGCTCTAATGTTAGAAATTTTATGATAGTATCACGATATACCTCACTTTTAATCATGACGTAACAGTAATAACTGCTTTATCGCTACTTCGACGTCTTTATCGTAAGCACTGACCATAAAAAATGGTTTCCACTTCGAATTTTTTTCAGGATCGCCGACGAAATTTCGAACAAAATTCCTTTTGGTTCCTTTTAGTCACAATCTAGAATTCCACCGAAACAAGATGGCGTTTTTCGGCCCGAAATTATTTCGGAAAGTTAGTTTCTTTCCCTTTGCTATCTAAATTTCACCTGAAATTTCCAATCTGGAAAGTCGTTACCTGCTTGGTTGGGAGAAAATTGGTAAAATTCCATGAAACTAGATCAAAATTTAATTCTGGACCACAGCATTGGAAAACACATTTAAAATCGGAAGCGAATTGAAATAATCAATTTTCCCATCTCTAGAAACGTCGATTCCCGGATGAGAATGAGAAATCCAAAAATGAGATCACGGATGAGAAATCTAAATGCCTCTTAATTTCCATTCTGAAATCAGCTAATTTTTCTGAATACTAACGCTTTAAGAGCCTGAAAATGTAGCTTATCGGTGGACGAGATCTTATTCGAACCATGTTCTCTCCATTGAAATGGTGCATGCACTAATGGTGTTTGGCATTTTGTAAATCATAAAACTGAACTCATCTGTGAATCGAAATGTGTATGAGTGCATACTTTTATATCCACGAAAGAAGAAGGCTTCTACCAACAAAATGATTGTACAAACTTCAGTTATAATCTCATATATAATCTCGCCGAAACATAAACGTTTTAACACTTTTGAAAGATGCAGTATCGTTAATTATCGTGAACCTCGTACTGAAAAACATAATACCCTAAAAGAAGCATCACTATAAAAATATAAATGACGTATTTGTTCTGTTGGAGACGTTATTGTTCCTCCGTGGATATACGTAGATTTAAATCTTTGGTAAATGATTTTTGCTCTCGTGATGTGAGTGGGAAGGGTTAGGGGGAGAGGGAGGGAAGAGGATTTTTTTTTGTGGGGGATTATTGAAGCCACATTAGGTCAACTTTCATAGGTGTATACATGCATAGAGACAAGCCATTTCTACCGGCCGGCAATCCTACCGAACCCAGCATGATATTAAAAGATTCTTACCGTTCGTACGCGAAGTGGTTATTCGTCGAACCGGAAGTAGATTTTAGATTGATTCAAGTTTGGATTGAATTAGTTCAGGATGTTCCTCTGGTTGTAGGTTAGACCGTTTGGTAGACCAACTTAGTTGGATGTTTTTTAGGTTAGTTCAGTCTGAGCGCAACAGCAACACCGGCGTCCCCATGAAATGACACACACCGAGGGTCCGATGAATATAGCGACTGCCGTTCATACTATCACGGCAACCGGTCGATTCTCATGTTTGACGATCGAGAGTTAGTGCAACTGTTTTGGCATGAATACGAATTGAGTTGGTGACATACTTTCAGCTGTCAAATTAATTTCAAAATGCTCACTATTGGTGTCAATAGTTTGTTTATTCAAGTTACAATTTGCAATGATGCGCTTGTCAATTAAGGTGTTTATATTTCAAATCGAATCGATAGACAATTGTGGCAAGGTCGATAGTGCACTTGACAGTCGATAGTCGATGAGTCGAACACACTTTGTGAGTACAAGATCGGCCGTGATATCGCCTATACGTCAACACGGCAAGTTTTTGACGAACGGTAAAAGTTTGGCTTCAAACTACTTTTTTAAGAGTCCATGGGAGTCGATTTAGTGGAATATCAGTGTTTTGATGATAACTTCTGAACGGTACGAGAAATCGGAATTCTGAAAAAGGGGAAACACATATATTTTCAATACCTTCAAGGTGGTGTAAGTAATAACTATTTATCTAATGTCGCATAATTGTCAGGCGTATACGCTTGAAAATATGTTCTTTCAAGCGTATATGCCTGACAATAAGGTGATTTGAGTTGAATAGTTATTACTCACACTACCTGGAAGGTATTGAAAATATATTATTTCTTCTTTTTTAGAATTTCGATATCGCTTGCCATTCAAAAGTTACCAACAAAATCCTGATATTCCGCTAAATCGACTACGATGGACTCTTGAGACACATCTTCTCTTACTTTTTCCTTTTTCTCTTTCTCTTGCCTCCATATGCTTAAAACTTCCACAAACGTTTACAATCATGGTATAGTACACGGACATGAACATGGGCGCAAAATTACCTTGCTATCGATAAGAATTTGAATTCTAAAGCCCTATTTACACGGTCCAAGTTTTCATCAAACTTCTGTGATTCAAGGTTGGCTACAATTTCTTGGACCATCCAAATGGGAAACTTGGAGAAAAAGCTCTCATCCAACCCTTGGACACATCCTTTCATCCAAGTCATTTCGTTTAGGAAATTCCTATCTTTCGTCCAACCTTTGATTAAACCAAACAATCAGAGGCTTTGACGTCACACAGTCTAGCGTGCATGCGCACTTAACGGCGACCGCTTGGTCTCCCGCCATATCTGATTGCCAGTCACCGTGAATTGAATTGACGAGCTTACCTGGGGGTGGAAAATATGACTGAGTTTGAGCTTACCTGGGGGTGGACAATATGACTGAGTTTGAGCCTACCTGGGGGTGGACAATATGACTGAGTTTGCTCAGTATGCTGGTAGTTTTGGTTGTGTATCCCGTACGATATTTCATCGTAGGTCGGGGCTGAGCATGACTGGGCCTGGGTCTTACAAGGCCCTGGATGCGGCACATTTCCAGTGTTGTTATCTGCAATTTATCAAGTTATCAAAAATAGCATCATTATTATCAAGTCATTAACACTCATTATTATATTATTGAAATGATTATATTATTCAGTACGGTATGTTATTTTCGTATCTTGATGTATAATCATCTAACCAATACTTAATTATCAGCAAGTAAAACGGAAACTTAGTTAGGTGAACCAAATAGACAGTCTGAACCCCGCTATTTCATTTGATGAATTTATATTGCCCTCCTATATACTCACCGTATTTAGCACCGTAGGAAGATTGCGTGAAGTTTATTGTTTTCGAGGATGATTTTACATGTTTCAAGAATTACGGGGTTGCAAGAGATAGTAATTCTTCAGAAAAAATGTATAGAACTCAAGATGGAATATTCCGTAGAGCAGCTCCCAGTTTTATCATGCATTAGGTAGGCTATATGGCGTTAAGTCTACGCGAACCCTGTGATCACGCTAATGAATAAGCATGTGCTTTTAGCATTAACTGGTAGGATTGGACGTTGAAGCACTAGACAAGACCGGCAAACCAGCGCTACCTTCGATACATCTTATGTCCGACCATTAAAAATTCAAATATTTCGAGAAAAGTAGAGCAGAAGATAAGAAAATGTAAGAAGAAGAAGAAAATGTATAATTCAAAACCTACAAACACAGTTTTTTATTTATTGTAATTGACGTGCTTTTGAAGTACTTTTAAGTTTTTTGAAGTACTAATTAGCCACGACCTTCCGTGAGTAGAGTGATACGCTTATTATATCAATTTGATAAACTTGACTTCTGCTGTTGATGGAGATAAGTGATTATTGCCCAAGAGAATTAGTTCAAAGTGAAAGATACCAACATCACTGTGTTTGGTCCACTCTTACTACCAATGCTTGTACCGGTAATATCCGGATATATCACAAAAAAGGTGTTTACTTATAATGTGTTCAGGACTTTTGAAAACTGGAAAATTGTTATCTGCAGCGAGAATATGGTAAGAGACAGCGTAGTCCTGTGCCAAAGTTAATTGGTTATAATTCAAAATAAAGCAGAGATAGTTATTTATATTGGTGACAATACCACCACGAAGTTTTAAATCAACCAAGAGGTGCCGCTTCAAAACAGTTTCACTAATTTATCTTTAGTCTTATTTGGTGAACAATAATTGTATATCAAGGTATCGATCTCAATTTTAAAAAATCTTCGACCGACTCAACTTTCAACTTTTCAAAACAGTTTTACTAATTCATCTTTAGTCTTATTTGGTAAACAATAATTGTATATCAAGGTATCGATCTTAATTTTAAAAAATTTCCGACCGACTCAACTTTCAATAAATCTGAAGTGAAGCTCTTACCTGGTGGTGGGTTGAAAGTGTGCTCGGAATGAGGGTAGCCATACTGATGTACTCCGTACAGCGTTTCATTGTGAGGCGGTGCGACGGGGTACTGAGGCGGGTACGACACACTTTCCGTTCCGGTTCCAACAACTAGCAACAATCAACAAGTTGGATACATTATTTAGTAACTAGAGCGCGATCCCCTGGTGATGGGGGCTTACAAATATTGACATCATTTCTAGTTGGTGATCTGTAAAAAAACGACAATTTGATCGACTGGAGAACAATTATCAATCGATCCAGCCTCATGGCTGGATCGATTGATAATTGTTTGCTAAACGACCCCACCAATACCCAATTTATTTGTTGTGGATGAAGGAGCAGGTGATAATGAAATTATGAAGTGATGGTAAGTGAAAGGAGATAACTCGCATGTTGTAATAACAAATGTGGAGAGATCAGTTGTGGGTAACAGACACACTTGACATTTTTGCCATCGTTTTCCCAAACAGCGTACCGTTACATACTAATAGCATGTAACATATCGTGAATGTTCAATATGGATCGACAATATTCTACAAGATACTTCTCTGAATAGTATGAAGCAATTTCTACTTCAAAATTCTACTTTCTTGTTATAAATGTAGATGATCTCATGCTGAATGGTTTAGATTAGAAGCTCCTTAAGTTTGTTATTAAACATACTTGATTAGTTATTTTCAAGTGTAAGTATGTTGAAATCCGAAATGTGTCACGTGTGTGAGTTGTTCACTGGAAGTTGACCCTTTTCTCACCCTTCCTCTGAATACAAGCCATACCGAGAAGGGAAAAGGGTGACACGTCATTGTCAATACACGGAGAGAGTTGGGTTAGTTGAGGAATGCGTGTGTACGGACTTCGAGTACAGTTTTAATTCAATTCGAAAGTGAATATTGACAGTTCGAGTGTTTTGTTGGTTATTTGTCGAATTGGGGATTTGTGAGAGAACGATCTGAGGATTTGAGAGTCTGTGAATTTCCGTCGCTTCATCCTCGGGCTTTTTCATTTACGATTATTTAATCATTTTCTACTAAACTACGTGACACTCTTTCCGGTTTTGTTTATTTTTTGATATCATTTAACTTTCGGTCCATGAACTCAACCACCCAGACTATTGAGCTAGGTCTAACGTACAGCATGACTTTCGATTGAAGAGCTCGAAGACGAGGTAAGTAGCTACAAATTCTAATTATTTACTCGATCATTTGTATAAGAGAAAAAACAATCAATCTGAGGCAAGACTTTTAGAAGTTCAACCACAGACGAAAGATAGATGTATATCTTTCGTCTGTGGTTCAACAGTCCTGGCGGGCCAAAAGTGCTGTACGTAAATGAAGTCAATAATAATAATAATAATATTATTATTATCATCAAGCGAAGAGAAGTGTCAAGTTGGCCCAAAAGAGGTCAAGGGTAGAGCAGTACTAGTCAGCAATAATTCTGGAACGACCTTAGCTGATGACAAACTTTTGATGGACCATCAAGTTATTTATTCGAAATGGATTTCGTCGGACCAGAAATAGGTTTTAGATTATGTTTTCCAGAGCTGTGCCTGTACTTATACTGTTCGATAGTATGTTAAGTATATAATGTATTATCGAAAGTTATGGTGAATCATTATTGAATTTGATTTCACTCGGCGATAAGTTGTTTATGAGACAAAATAGTATTGACATTGACATTTTCATAGTGTGATTAAATTTACTGATGCCGTTTTGCTCAGCGCACATTCGATGGACAAAATGTCATAAGTAGACTTGTGTCATAATTATCATAATTTCTTCGAAAATAAAAAGGACATAAGTACATGTATTTCAATTAAAGATAGATGATCATATCAAAAGACTTATTCAAGCATGAAGACCATTACATTTATTATTTACCGATACAAATTTTATACTGATAACTAAATAAACGGATTGGTAGGTATGTTTTGAATTTTGTTCATGCTCTCCTGAACATTTATCATTATGAGACTTGAGCTCCGCCCAAGCACAGAATTACGCTATGGATTGTTAATATTGCACTACGAGTCCGACGTGTAGTTTCCATATTATATACTTATAACCTTTTCATGTATAAAAACAGAGAAGCTGATATACGTTTTTTCACGTATTTTTTCGCGAAGCAGTTCTTCTCTCTACATTGAATTCCTCAATGTAGAACATATCTCGTACGATTCGGGAAACGTAGTACACTAGTAAACGTCAAAATGACAATAATCCGATTAACAATATAACTTAAACTTCAATCACCACTCAAAACTGAGAGATCCAACAGTTCACCCTCTTGTTTCTAAGCTCCGGAGAGAGTCCGCATTAGGAATTAACATGAATTGCGGATCCATAGCTATAATCGAAGTTTGCATACAGTAATCCCATCGAAGACCTCGAAATACATTGTGACTTTACAATGGATTTGGTTGAACAAATTGGCTTCTGCTCGTAAAACAATTGTTAGATCTAGGATTATATCTATCTACGATGGACACACAACTGAGAGCGACGTTGCTCTGTATCTATGGCACCGATCTAAGCCACTGAGATCGACTACTCAGTCCATTAGAGTGCTGTCTTTGGCGTAGCTAGCTTAAGTGGGTGATCTAGGTGGCGTCGAAGGTTTAGCATTGGAGTTGATCAAGATGCATTGAGGGTTGCGTTGGTTCGCCGGCTAGCCGGCGAACCAACGCAACCCTCAATGCATCTTGGAGTTGATCGTCAGCTGGGAGAACATGGGAAAATGGGAACATGAGAAAGGACGTTCAAATGGGAAAGAAGAACATGGGCAACAGGCAAATGGGATCGTTGGCTGTGATTTGACCGCAAGAAACTACAAACGCCTGCTATGTTATTAGTATGAGAGTCGGTACACCTTCTTTATATTATGATAAAATCTGTTCGTATCGTGGCACTGAGATGATTGTCAGCTGAAAATGGGAGACGTTCAAGTTCTAGAACACAACAATTGTTTTCCACAAAACAATCTATTCTACAATAGATTGTTATGAGGACAGAGATCAGGAAATGTAACGAAATTCAGATTCGAGATGAGACACCATCGCAAGGCGGCGAACCAGCGCAACCCTCAATGTATCTTGGACAGTAGCTTGGAGGTTCAGTCAATGTCGAGGAAACGAGTGCAGTTCTTAACATATGTCAAAATTGCCAACCGCCTAGGTGTCTATTCCGACAGTTGAATCAGTATTACTCATCACTATTACTCTTGATAACACAGAAATTAATAATGAAACAAACACTAACCCGGTGCCACTACACTAGCCGCCCCGGTGGCTAAGTCAATTATCGCTAGCGGTAGTAAATGAAGTCACCGTTGGGCGTGGGTTCGAGTCCCGCATAAGGCATGGGTTTTTGTAAACGTCCTTTCATCTATCATCTCTTCATCGTTTCATTTTCATCCTCTCATTCGTACCCCCGTATAACCTAGCTGTTGGTGGGGTCGTTGAGCAACATTAAAAAAAAAATTATAATTTTATGCAAAGAAATTAACATGGATCTTAATTTACAAACCTAATTATCTTATTTAATAATCTAATGAAATAACTTTGAGTGATCGAAATGGGATATCAGTCCACACACTCGTGGTCGTCGTGACGAGTGAGATCTACCGATTCGATAGAGTTGTCGAAACTCATAACAAAGTCGGGTTTGAAATCCAAAAGGGAATCACTGCAACAATAATGGCCCATTCACAACCAACTTAAGTAATAAATTCAAAGATTGACGCGTAGTTCGTCTTATGGCCTATGCCACGTGACCGCTCACATCGCAACGTCGAAACCCAACGACGTAAACGGAAACGAAAAGTTAGCAAACTTCAAACTTTTGCTGATGCGTTCTTTAAAGGCAGGTAGAATTTACCAATCAGATTCGTTCATTCGTTGAGATCAGTCTATAGAAGCTTCATAAAATGGCGATCACTAATTAGATGAGTGTAGCGAAGATTTCCATTTCATATACCGAAGAACTTCTGCGCTCATCTCACAACGCACATTCTGCGTTTTCTTAGTAATTTGAATGGGTGATTAATTAATATTGGATAATGCGAACATTCCACAATATTTATTTCGATTATTTTGATCTATACCGGTTGTGCATTATAATAATAATAATTTCTTTTTCCACAACTTGTTGGTACAGCATTCATTGATGAATAATAATGAGTCTTGATCAACGTAACAACATGTAGTATGTAACCATCTTTTCAATGTAAAAAGTTGGGATGGGAACGAAATCTTATCTCCTTCCTTCTGCCACTTTTGTGTCAGTTGTCATGTACCCCGGCCCTTTCGCATGTAGTTTCGATCGTCTAGAAGCCTCTGAATTGAATGAATAAATCACTATAAATGTTTACCAATTTGTGTCTTCAAAATTTTAACCTGTAACAGTGAAAAAAGTATTTAAAATGTCGAGAGTTCCAGTGCCTTCTAGATAAAGAGCATCTATAAATCTTAATACAGTAGATTATCTAGATTGAAATAACAAATCATGATTTTCTATTGGCTAATGACCTTCCACTTATTATTGATATGGAGAACTAGATTTCGAGTTCACATTTTAAATTACTGATACATTGGTTGTGATTGGGCCATAATCAGATGAGCGATGGCGAAGATCGCCGTGCCATTCCTACGCAGCTTTGTCTTGGTAATTAGATGAGCGTAGCGAAGATTTTCATTCCATATACCGAAAAATTTTGGGCTTGGTTTTTATGTTTTTTTTTTTCTTTTTGTTTGTTTTTTTGTGTGTAATTTTGTACGCGGCATACAGGTCAGGAAAAAGTTTCAATCAACTCGAAACTTTTTTTACAAATTGGTGTTATACCAGAATAGGTTGGGATTGTTTTTCAGAAAAATCGGTCAAACGGATTTTCCGGAAAAAAATCGGAAAGTATGGAAATTCCCCATAAGAATAGGCCAGGGGAGAAATACTTGGAATTTTATTTTTTTCAAAAGCTCTCAAATTTATACTGAGTGTGGAAAGATCTATCATACCTATTTTAAGCGATTTATGGAACAATCGAATGTGAAATAACGAAGAAAACGCATTTTTAAGGTACTTTTTTACACATCAATAAAAGCAATTAAGAAAGCAATTAAGGAACTATTAAATATGAGCAACAAGTGTCACCAATAAATTAAAACGTTTAAAATCTGTGATGTATATGAAGAAGGCACTGGTTTGATTGTTTGGAAACCAAGGTCCATATACCAACAGACGGCCGCGGTTTTTAAACCTTTGAAGTGATCCATGGCCTGTATATGTACATTGAGCTGACAAAATGTTCTTAATTCTACATTACCATACTTCTAAGCTCATCTCACAACGCATATAAGGCGTTTTCCTAGTTAATTTGGTTCATCTGTTTGTTGTTACGTCCTGGACCCCTATTCCTGAGATAAATGAGATGTGAGAAAAATCAGTGATAAAACTATCTCATATAATAACGACATATTTCATCTCATATTTTATGTGAGATACTCGTTTTCTCACTAATTTTTATTTTTCTCACATCTCATTTATCTCAGGAAACTATCTCATATAATAATGACATATTTCATCTCATATTTTATGTGAGATACTCGTTTTCTCACTCATTTTTATTTTCTCACATCTCATTTATCTCAGGAATAGGGGTCCTGCCCGGATAACACGGCTTGACTGATTATCACGAATCTTTTAGAATACACGCGAATTTACATAGCGGCATAGTTTTGAATAGTTCCAAGTCCCAGGTGTGTTGAATTTTGGAGTACTTATTTCTCATAAATATCTCGCTCATCGTACAGCGCATGTGCTTCGTTTGTCAACAATAGTAAACACAGCACAATTACATCCCTGCTTGGTAAGATCACAGTGCACAGCCATCTATTTTATCACACATTTTCAGTGAATCGACATGAAGTATAGGCTGTGCATTATTCATAAGTGGTTTTATTTGATTATCATACAAAATGTAAATTAATTTAAATTTGAATGATGTATTGTATTATGTAAAACATACAACGTCACGATATTAATTCAGGTTATTCATCAACTTAACGCGTGCATAAGCATTTAAAAAAGAACAAGTAGACCGTGATAAATACACATTTCAATTTGTTCAAAAAACAAACATTAGGAAAGCGTTCATTTATATCAACGTGTTGACAAATATGTTGAAGTCTATATTTATTCGAATTTTGAAATACAATGGAGAGCTACACACAGTCTAATGATTCAATACACTTTGATTCTAATAACCAGTTTGTCACGAACATCATCTTCTCTTGTTGCTCACTTTTTAATTGCTCAAGGATATGATTGGTTTAACCTTTTGATCCTATTGATTTAATTTATCTAAAATTACTATAATATAAGAATTTTATACCAAACGACCGGTTCGATTCATGTAAAACTTTCAAATCATGTGTTTCATTCTTATGTTAAGATTCCGTGAAATTTGGAATTCATTTGAAGAAAATATTCTGTCTACGTTTTCTTTGGATTATTCCTTCGTTCGTTTTTAGAAATTCTGAATGTTTTTTCTCACGCCTCAGAACTAAACAATAACGAGTGAGATGAGAACACGAGTGTATCAGAACATATGCATTCGTTTGACCTGTGAAGCGCGAACAAAAAACAAAAACAAACCTTGTATTTTCAATTACGGTGAAATTGAGTCTTCGGCTCACTCATCCAATTAGATATTATTAAAATCAGAAAAAGGCAGTTTTAAAAATTTGTGACCATAAGTAAGGCTCAATAACTTCATCATAGGCCATCATTTCAAGGGACCTATTCGTTCACAAATAATTGTGGAAAATTTCACAGAGCGCATATTGGAGTCGATTTAGCGGAATATTATACTTTTGATGATAGATTGAGATCGGTATGATATATCAAAATTGTAATAGAAGGGAAACAAATATATTTGAACCACCGTCAAGATGGTATAAGCATTAACTCATATCGCATAACATACACAGGTATACAGCTAAAAAATGAAAAAAATAGCTGAAGGCCTGTGGAAATACTAAAATCCAAGGTTCACAATTTCATTTCACATCGTTTTGTAGGTAATAAAGAGATCTGTGGTTGCCTGTTGCCTGATATCTCATACTGTCGAAGCGTTATCGCCAACAAACTGATATGTCGCCAAATCGACTCCCATGCACTCTTAAAAGAGTCTATGGGAGTCGATTTAGCGGAATATCAAGTTTTTGTTGATAACATTTGAACGGTATGAGATATCGAAATTTTGAATACGATGAAACACAGATATTTCCAATACATTCAAGACTGTGTAAGTAATAACTATTTATCTGACATAGCATCATTGTCAGGCGCATACTCTTAGAAAATGTGTATGTTCAAGCGTATACGCCTGACAATCAGACGATTTGAGATAAATAATTATTTATCTACACCATCTTGAAAGTGAGAATATCTGTGTTTCCAAGAATTTCGATATCTCATGCATGAGATATTGAAATTCAGAAGTTATCACCAAAACCCTGTTATTCCGATAAATCGACTCCCATCCGCGATACCCCTGAACGCAGCCCGCAGAACAGTGGTCGCGGCAGCACCAGCAGTAGTCACTCAATTAAGCAAGCAAGCAAACAATATAGCATGACGTCACAAATATTGCGCTGACGATACATTTTAATTTTGATTCAATAACAGAAATATTCAATACTGCAGTAGTGAATCCTTGGATGAGCGTATAGCGAAGACTTCCATTCCATCCACCGAGTAAAATCGAGCTTCTTTATTATGTTTTTTTATCATTTCATTTTTTGTAATTTTGTCCACGGCTTACTGGTCAGAAAGAGTAACCAATCAACTTGAAGCTTTTCCTGCACATTGGTGACACACCACAATAGATCGCAATTGCTGTTCAGAAAAAAAAGATTCCACGGTTTCTCGGTAAAAAATCGAAAATTCAGGATATTCTCATAATAATCTCCCCGTGGGAAAATATTTGAAAAAGAAACATACCTCAGAAGCTCTAAAATCATCACTCAGAATATAAATATAACTAACACACACATTTCAAGTAACTTTTACAATAATCGTATGAGAAATATCGAAAATGACGGATTCTTATCAAAAATTTCATTGAATAACTGGTTGAAAATACCAACAGGTTGCATAACACGTTACACGTCTTATCAACAAGTAGTATTTTTTATTTTAACTTTTGAAGTAATACAAAATCTGTGGATGTCGAGTGAGCTGACAGAATATATTTCTCTCAAGATTTCCACACTTCTCACCTCACCTCACAATGCATGTACTGCGCGCGTTTTCCTATTACGCTGCAGTAGTGAATGCGCCCTCTTGATGAATTATGTTGGCATTACTACATCTAGATTGTACAGTACTATATATACCCAGAGCTAGAGACTTCGTAAGTAAATGCAGGTTTATCTAGATGGTGAACCAATCACGAATACAAGCTCAATAAGATAAGATTATGGATGGGAAGTAGAATCACTGTTCTGATTAGATTTTGTATAAAATTATTTACAATCATGCAATTTACAGATTACTGCATTTTCATCAACGCCTATAAGTATATTGAGGGATTTACCCTGTTCAATACGATGGTTGGCGCTGTTGCGACCATCTGTGAGGTAAAACATGACGCCACAGAGAACCAAATTGATTGCAAACTCCGTGGAAACTTAGATTCTAGCTATTTATGCGAGTCATGCTATTCCTGATGCAGACTTCTCTCCAGAGTCCAGAGCTAAGAGACTTGAGGCTGAATTGTTGGATCTTTCAGTTTTGAGTGGTGAATAAAGTTCAAGTCATATTCTGAATCAGATTATTGTGATCTTCGACGTTTACTTGATTGAGCAGTGAATATTTTTTCCCCCGATTTGTATGAGATCTATTCCATAAAGAGAACTTCAAAATAGACAGAAGAAATGCTGCGCGAAAAATAATCATGTGAAAATGTAGTTTTTATTCTTTGTCGTTTTGACTGAAAAAATTAACAACTGTATAATTGAAACTAAGTGTTGAATGCGTAGTGCAATACATAAGAAAGTAGTGTAATTTGTAATAACGCGGTAATAAGCTACCATATAGCTGTTACGCTGTTACCCAACGCTGTTACATATCCATCGGTATAATAGCTGTAATCTAGGAGCTGTAATCTAATAATTGACGTATTCGCTTTGGTGTCACTATTCCTCGCACACAGTCGAAATAGTGAAGCACCACCACGGTACAATGCAGGTGTCACGTGACATTCTTATCTCGTGACGTGTCAGTTCATAATATTTTATCTCTCCCAAAGAACTTGACTGCAGTATGCAGTATGCAGTTAGCCAAATGTTGTGACGGTCTAATTACTGGATTACCTCCGATCACGATCATCACACTTTTGTAGATAATAGTAGCCCTGTTTCATCAAGTGATCATTAGTGGATTAAGCGATTGTTAGCGGATTAACTTGTTATAAACCTGGGCTCTTACCGCGGCTGTCACCTATAAAGTATTACGAATTCAAGTATACACACTAACCAACTATACGCACGTACTGAAAGTATCTACACCATAGTATTGAAGTATAAGTCTGATGATTACGTCCTGAGCCTCGCTAGAGACCCCAAGAGACTCGGACTTTGATCTGTTATTGTTCACTAAGAGAGCTAAATACTAAGGCAACACAAGATAATAACAAAGTCACGTACTTGACAAACTTAATAGCCCAGTTCATCAGCAGGATATGGAGTTCGAGTTGA
Organism: Brachyptera putata; assembly: GCA_907164805.1. NCBI lineage: Eukaryota > Metazoa > Arthropoda > Insecta > Plecoptera > Taeniopterygidae > Brachyptera > Brachyptera putata. The sequence continues at coordinate 7,591,342 of OU015462.1, read as the reverse complement.
AACAATGCAAATATACAAAGACTGGACATGTTGCAATAGAATTTAACTCTCCTATAAGTTAGTACAGATTAACCGTTCAAAGTTCTAGTCTTTATAGAGAGCTAGCAAATTAGCATGTGGAAGTTATTTTGAGTGGCAGTGGTGGTAAGTGTCCCGAGTTACGCAGCACTATTTTCGTACCTTCACAAATAGTTTGCTCATTAATACCTAACTGAGAGTTCGATACCTAACTGAGAGACTCATATGGGAGTCGATTTAGTGAAATATCAGGGTTTTGATGATTACTTTTGGACGATATGAGATATCAAAATACTGATGATGAAGGATTAAATATATTTTCAATACCTTCAAAATGGAATAAGTTGCAACTATTCAACTCATATCGCATCATTTTCGCAGGTATACAGCTGGACAAACATAATCTTAGCTCTTAAAATGTTAGAATCCCAGGTTAATTATTCAATTTCACATTACAGAGAACTGGGAGAGATCTGTGTTTCTCCCTTATGTTAGAATTTATATATCTCATACCGTTCAAAAGTTTCAAAAGTTTCAAAAACCTGATTTTGGCTAGAACTCCACTCCCATTCACTCTTAGTTGAAAACAAATGATCACCGGGACGAAGTGTCAGCCAGATTCTAGTCTTGGGTCAAGATCAAATCCCTATTCATGGGTCGATCAAAACAAACCTTTTCATTTGTGTGCAAATTGAGTAGTACGTGATATAATAACCAGGAAAATGTTGTGTGGTGCGTATTACAGCGAGCACGCGCGTCATGAGTGAGTATTACTATTTCGACTTTATCTTGCTGAAAGGTGGTGTCACTGAAGGGCAGAGACTATCAGAAGGTAGATAAATTAATGAGATATCAGTTGATAAACAAATCTTTTTCCACAGCCCGTGGCTATGAGTCCTTTCACAATTGAAAAAAAAAATAGGTTCGGGTGGATTCGAAACCTGATCTCCTCGTTTCATTGGCACACGCCCTAACAAATACGCTGGTAGCTCGAATAACAATATTTGACACATTACAGGTCCGCGTCAATACATAGGGTTTACCGGCAGAATTCGACATTTTGATGTCATGCGATAGCTTATCACAATCTAGCACGGATGTAGCGCCCTACAGCGGTCGGGAATACTATACTACATGGTGAGGGGTTAGAATGTGTGGAGATATATTGAAGGAAAATCAGCTTTTTTTCAACATTGCGTGATAATTCTTGAGTATATTTTCCATCTATGGTCTTAACGACAAAAACTTGACTCGAGTCATATATGTTTTTATAAATGTCATCTCATATTTCTTTCTTTGGAGATTACGCGTAAACTTTTTTCATTGGGAACTAAGCAGCTACAATAACGAGAGACATCCAAGAAAAAAGGAACCAGAATTAAACCAATCCAACAAGAGCTTCTCTATGCCATAACCAATTTTCCGAAATAGTAACTTTGACCGCAATTTTACTTCATATTTCACGGAGATCACAGCAGGATGTTGGATTTGTACAGAGATATTGTCACGAAAATATTGATGTGACTTCACTGATACAACCACCCACCCATCGACAGAGTTGCACCACATGGGTCAGCGTTGACAGGTCCTATATTTCAGTAATCTCGGTAGTAAACAAAGACTAATGCAATATACTTTTCTTCCAGATAAGAAGCATTCGAACCGAATATTCAGGCCTTTATTGAAAAAAAAAGAATCAGGTCTCCACATGAAGCTCCTTTCTTACCTTGC